>PVJX010006888.1:0-41754 GCA_004027295.1 Dolichotis patagonum
TGAACTTTAAGAAACTAAGCTTGCATCCATTATTACTGTCAAAACTAGGGCTAGAATGTGATGTATTTATATTTTTGTATGCTGAATATGTTGGAGTTTATATCAACAATGATTATTTGAGTTGTTTCATGATTCAGTTTGAAGTAGTGAAGTATGAATATTCTTTCATTCCAGTAATTTTTCTCTGCGTTTTATTACATTTATTAAACAAAATACAATAAATAATATGTCCCACAAAACAATGAACCTACAAGTGAGCTTATAATTTACGTTCTGTCACATTATTTGTTTTTATTCAATGAGAACATCTTACAAACTAAGTTAATTCTGAAGAGTGAATTCGGTGCTTTAAAAACATTAATGTTTGTGTGAGGACAATTTGATGCATTGGCCAAGTAATTTTCTAGGAGCTACTATAGTATAAGAATACTTTTCCTATCAGTGTTAATTTGTTTAGACGTAGTAATTTTCTTATACATTTGGAAGGGAAAGATCAAATTCATTACACAAAATCTTTAAACCACTGTTATTAGGTTTAGTCTTGCACTTATAGAAACAATTACAGATTTTGAAAGAACTGATAGTGGACAAGATGAATTAGAAACACAGTAGAGACTCATGTAAAAACTTAAGACATTTATATATTTTAAAAAACATGAGAAAATTATTAATTGATAAGAATATAAGATGACAAGGGAAGTAGGAGTCCATGGGAGCAACTATGGTGAAGGGCTTGTTTTTTCTATTTTTTTCTCTTATGTCACAGGTTGCAACAGTCCAAGAACATAAATCTATGCAAAGTTACAACAAAGGCATATTATCACTAGCTAAGGGATGATGAAAGAAGAATAAAAGGAGACACCACTATAATAATAACCTTACTATAGGCAAAAAGCACAAAATATCAGTAGTCTGATCCACAATTCATAAGTGAAAATTACACATATAGTCAAATCTGCCATCATAACTCTACTTTCAGGAAGAAGACAAAGCTGTCATCCAACATCCTACACCAGAATGAAGATGGAGAGGATCTAGTACTGAGCCATAGTGTTCATCACTGTCAGATAGTAATGGTATAACTGTCCCAAAGAATCTGTAAAGAAGACTTGGAGAACCAGGATTTTCACATGAGACCTGGGCCTACAAGAAGCACCACTCTCTACTGGCATGATGTCATGAGAATCATAAAAAAAAAAAAAAAAAAAAACTACAGCAAGATACATAATTAGGTAGTAAGGAGATTTCCTCTCTAAACTGTAAGTGGAGGTTATTTGAACATCAATAAAGAAGTGTCCATATTTAACAAGATGTTTGCAATAGTAAATGTCTAGTTCAGAGATTGAACATTTTATGCCCCTGAAACAATAATGAAATGTGCCTCCCAACTTGTGGTGTTAATGAAGGCTAAGGAAATCAACTGGATTTTAACTTTCTTCTGCAAGAAAAAAAAGGAGAGTTCTTCTATGCTAACCACTGAGGTTCTAGCGGAGGTATCCAAACATAATAGGATTAAATAAGATCAAGTGTTTCATGGTGTAATATATCAGATGTACCTAGAATAAAATCTAATTCAATTCAGAAAAGTAAAACCATAAATTCAATTTGACCAAGTTATTTTCCTTCTAAGTATCTTTCCAAAAGCTTTAAAAACATTATATTACATTTATTTATACAAACTCACATATAAACAGCCTATATGATCATCAACACATGAGTTGATAAAGAATATGAAGTATTTATGCACAATGTAGTATTAGTTTTCCCTAAAAAGAGTAAATTGTGTTTTTTGAAGGAAAATGGATGCATCTTGGTGAAGACCATGATGTTACATAAAAAAATCAGACACATAAGCTTAAACATCACGTTATATCTTGTATGAGAAACTGAAAAGATGAACATAGATAATAACAGCAAGAAGGATAGATATTTTTCAATTGGGGAGATCAGGAGATGGTATAAGGGAGGAGATAAGGGAAAGGAAAGGGATGAAAAATGAATCAAGATGTGTTACACACATGTATAATTTCTCACAGGGAATAGCATTATTTATTGCAAACATGTGCCACTAAAAAATAAAAACTGAAGGAATAGTAAACTTAAAGATAGGACAATAGAAACTACTTAATCTGAATAAAAGTGAGGTAAAAGAATTTAAAACAAAATATAATACACACTCAGAATCATGAGAAAGCATAACAACAGTTCTCCCATTGCAGTCAACAGACACTAAGAAGAGAAAACTGAGTGTACGTGTGAAAAATATTTAAATATATAACAGCCCCAAAGTTTTCAAACTTGAAAAACCTACACATTTAAGTGTAATGACTTGAACATAGAAAAATTCGAATTCAATTCATACAAAGAACCAGTATCATCTTGACTGACAAAAGTAAAAGATGACAACATGAGTGTAATTCTTTGACATTTTTAAAGCAATCATAAAAAATTCAGAATAAACAATTAAAAATAAAACAAGTGTAATGAAAATCAATATGAACAAGAACATCTCAGCAAAGAAATATAAGATACAAAGAAAAATAAATCATGGGTGTTACAACTGCAGTATATATTAATCAAGCTAAAACTACTAAAGAATTAAATGGACATAGATAGATACAAATACTTTAGAAAAGTATGCACAGTCTTAATAAGCATCTTATTATAAGAAATCAACTTTAAAATCTAGTACACTGACAAATCTAGGGATATTATAAACATTTACAAGTATATTTTGCTGAACAATTATGATATTAAAATGCAAACAACATAAACTTTAATTTTTAAAAAATTTGTATTCCCTTCTGATGTCCTACTAATAAGAATTAAAAATAATGTTAAAGATTAGGAAATATAACCTTGTTCTGCAGAAATAGTTCTGCAAAAATTGGCTATTCATATTTCAAAGAATGAACCTAGATCTATATCTGTCACCATGAACTAATTTAAAATCAAAGTAGATCAAAGAGCTAAACGTGAGAACACAAACACTGAATCTGTTAAAACTTTTGAAGACATAAATGTAAGCAAAGAATTGCTTAACAAAACCCAAGTCACAAGAAATAACTCCAAAAATCAAAAACATAATCACATCAAATTAAAAAGCTTCTGCACATCAAAGGGAACCACAAAGTGACAGGGTAACCTAAAGAATAAAAAAAAAAAATACAAGCTACTTCTTAAAGAACTAATATCTAGAAAATATAAGGAACTAAAAAACATTGGAAACCCAAAATTTAAAGATACAATTAAAGGGTCGGGATTTGTCTAGTGACATAAGTGCCTGTCTGTCAAGCTCAAAGTTGTGAGTTTGATCCTTGCTTTTAGAGCAGTAAATCAATTAAAAATAGCAACTAGAATCAATACACACTTCTCAAATGAAGAAATGCAAATATCCAATAAAAACATGAAAAAACTGTTTGCTAGCCATTCAGAAAAACAAATTTAAAAATGCTGGTATTCCATCTCACTCCAGAAACAATGGCTACCATTAAGATATTAACAAATAACAAATGCTTTTGTAAGATAAATAACTGAATATTATATTAGAAACATAAAACACAATGGGAGGAAGGGAAAGGAAAGAATTGAAAGATGTTATGTACCTATACCAATTCCCTATAGTGAATGTAATCATTATGTACTGTAAACATATGGTAAGAAATGTTTTAAAAAGTTTAGACTGCTTAGGACAAAGATTATTTGTGGTTTATGGAGACCAATTCATGAAAATGCTGTCTGGATTTATTCTATGCGACTATGTTTTAGTTACTTATCTCATGGCTGAGACAAAATACCCAACACTCAAAGTTAAGAGAAGAGGTTTATTTTAGCTCACAAATTGTAGAGGATTAAGTTCATAGTTGGCTGGTTATAAAAAAGGGTGACATGGCAGAGGGGCAACATAAAGGAGAAGTAGTTCATGATACACAGAATTCAACCAGCAGCAAAATAATTACAAAGTAGTAGCAAGCAGTGGCAAGTTAAAAACAGTGGACCTCTTTATGTCCCTTATGTCTTATTCAGGCTACTCATGCTTACGTCAGACAAAACTCACACCAGGTTGGGGCAGCCTTAATCTGAACTTCCCACCATGCTGCAGGCCCAGGAACACATCCTTGATCATAGCAGAACACATCCTATATCCAGCCATCTCCAAAAGCCCCACCTATGACTGCATGAGTGGACCTCAAGATAAAACTCGTAACGGATTGTACTTTTAGACTTCTCTAGATGAATACATGTGCAATTCTGTCAAAACAATGTATGTACACATCATGAAAAGATAAATACTGTGAATCATTTTTAATGGATGATGTTAACCTTATATGGGGAACCATAGAAGATATCATATATCTCAGAAAACCTGCCACAGTCCTGACCCTTACAGAAGAAACTGAAAATGCATGTGTAGCAATCTCAATATTACCCAAGGAGCATTTTGCCATACTAATCAATGTCTGGAAGCTAGTGACCACCACTTTGAGCACCTCTTGTAACTATGGAGACTAAAGGTAACTTGTACTAATCTCATAATGTCTCAAGTTTAGTATTAAAAAATTTATGTGTTTTGTATGATGTGTGTGTTTGTGCTTGTGTGTATTTATTAGATAACAATGCAGAATCAGATGTGGGAGAATAAACAGTGAAGGTCTGTGCATTGAAGACTGAGAAAATTATCCATTAGCTGCTCATGCTAAGAAGCCAAAAGTCACATAAAAAGAAGAATCAAAGGGCTGAGGATGTGGTTCACCTGCCTGGTAAGCCTGCCACCACACCTGCCTGGTAAGCAAGAGGTCACATGTTCAATACCAGTACCAAAAAATAAAAAGAAAAAGAATCAAAGATGCAACCCCAGTCCCCAACCTTGAAGCTTTCTAGAAAGTCACTGGAATGCACATTCATTGGAGGGTAAAGGAAACTAGAAGCTGATGCCCACAAGCCAAGGCAGGGGTAAATGTTGCACCCAAAGAGACAGAAATTAGCTTTTCAAGTACGAGCCAACATTTTACGTCTCTTATTTAATCCATCAAGACGTACACACACTATCAAGATGGACTTTCCCATTTTAGCTTGCTTCCCAACAGGCAAATCACCTCAGAAAATATCTCACAGATGCAACCAGGACTGTGTTTTAGTAGTCTGCTAGGCATTTGCTAGCTCATTCAAGTAAATGTATCACAATTAACAGGCATAGTGAAATAAAAATATTTTTAAATCACTGTTGTATTTAATATTTTTTAATTTTATTTAAAAAGAAAACAAAACAAAATAGAAAAAAGGATAGCAACAATGCAAAATTTCAAGGAAAAAAAAGAAAAGAACAAAAAATACTAAGAAATCATTATTTGATAGCTTACATACTGTCATCTTGGAAATAGTTGTTCAAGTTACAAGTTAAAACATACAAAGTACACATTCAAACTATGAGACTGTTCACAGTTCTGCTCCATGATCTAACAAAAAGTAATATGATCATTCATCTTGCACACTTAAGCATACATGTAATTATATCCTTTAGAGCACCCTCTTTTCCTCTCTTTTTTACAGTAGCAATTACACATTTTAGGTTTTATTACTCCTACATTTCTTATTACTTTTTACACTAGAGACATAATGCAATATTTATAAATATGATTCTTATTTATTTCACTAATGAGGATAGTCTCAAGTTGTTCCCATTTACCTATGAAGGCCTCAAGATCATACTTCCTCATAGTTGAGTAACACTCCATTGCATAAAAATACCACATCTTTTTCAACTGCTCTGTGGTTGATGGGCATCTTAGTTGTTTCCAAGATATAGTTATCACAAATTGGGTTGCTATGAACATGGGTGCACATATATCACTGTGATATGACTTTTTCAGTTTTTCTGGAAAAATACCCAGAAGGGGAATAGCTGGGTTGAATGGAGCTTCCAGTCCTAGTCTTCTGAGAATTCTCTATACTGATTTCCATAGTGGTTGCACCAGTCTACACTCCCAACAACAGTGGAGCAGTGTTCCTTTTTCCCCACAGCCTCGCCAACATTTGTTATTAGTTGATTTCTTGATGGCAGCTATTCTTTCCGGAGTGAGATGAAATCTCAATGTTGTTTTAATTTGCTTTTCTCGAATGACCAGTGATGGTGAACATTTCTTCATATATTTATTTGCCATTTGTATAGCTTTATCTGAAAACTGAGTGTTCATCTCAGATGCTCATTTTTGGAGAGGGTCTTTGAATCTGGACGGCTTAATGTTTTTAAATTCTTTATATATTCTTGACATAAGTCCTTTGTCTGAGGGGTTACTAGCTAAAATTCTTTCCCATTCTGTGGGTTTTCTTTTCACTCTGATGGTGATTTCTTTTGAAGTGCAGAAACTTTTCAATAATATGAGATCAAAGTTGTTGATTCTCTGAAGCATTTCCTGTGCACTTTGTATTTTGTTCATGAATTCTCTGCCTACCCTATGTCTCCAAGACTTCTACCTACCCTATCTTCCAGTAGATTTAGTTTTTCTGTTTTAATGTTTATTTCTTTGAACCATTTTGACTTTAGTTTTGTGCATGGTGATAGGCATGGATCTAGTTTCAGTCTTCTGCATGTGGAGAGCCAATTTTTCCAACAGCATTTATTAAAGAGGCTATCCGTCTTCCAGGGACATGTTTATCTCCTTTGTCAAATAACAGGTGTCTGAGTGTCTTTGTACTTATACTTGCATCTTCAAATCTATTTCATTGGTCCTTAGGTCTATTTCTTTGCCAGTACCATGCTGATTTTTATCACTGTGGCTTTGTAGTACAGTTTCAAGTCAGGAATTGAGATGCCTCCTGCCTTGTCTTTTGTATTTAATATTTTCTCTTTCAAAATTCAATAATGTAGAAAGAAAATAATTCACTTTGTACAATCAAGTTACACAAAAATTTTTTTGGACATTATTAATAGCGTGTTCTTTTTCTGAATATACATGCAATATGTTCCTATGTGATGTGTTCAAAAAAATAATACATTGTATTGTGGTTAAGCTTTAAATTATCTTTCTCTACCAAATCAATTTCTTCATGCCAGAGTCAGTCTTATTCTTCTCTGCATCTCGAGCACACATAGATCTTGTATAGTGGACACAATTGAAATAATTTAGCATGTGAGTGGATGACTAAAGCCATTAATTGACATTTTCTGCTTGAAAAGAAGATTCATAGTTTTCTGCATTTCAGAAAATATCATTATAATGGGACCACAAACCTTGAACTTACAAAA
The DNA here is from genome assembly GCA_004027295.1 of Dolichotis patagonum. Classification (NCBI taxonomy): domain Eukaryota; kingdom Metazoa; phylum Chordata; class Mammalia; order Rodentia; family Caviidae; genus Dolichotis; species Dolichotis patagonum. The sequence goes on from PVJX010006888.1 coordinate 7,247, forward strand.
TAACTATCGTTCTTTTTCTACGATTTTGGTTGTTACTGGTGTCATTGCTGGAGTCATTGTTGGTGTCCTTATTGTTGTTTTGGGGGAGTTGGTTTTTGGAGACAGTGTCTATCTGTAGTGTAGGCTGACCTTGAACTCACTATGTAGCCCAGGTTAACCTCAAACTCATAGCAATCCTCCTGCCTCATCCTCCCAAGTGCTGGGATTGGAGGTGTGCACTGTCATTCTTGGCATCAAAATGCTTTCAATGTGAATACTATCATCCAAGTATACCAAGTGCTTACAGATTCCAGATTTTAAAACTACTCATAGTTGCAGAGGGCCAGGTTTAAAAAATGGCAACAATTGTATCTCTGCATTTGATCTTCTATTTCCTCACCCAGTCACTATTATTTTCCAAAATAAGGCACACCTTTCTCTTGCATTCATAAATATACAAGGAGAATTACAAAGTTTAGGGACAACATGGTAATCTTTGTCATATACATCTACCACTGTTGACTATACTTGGTTAAAAGTGGTAGCCAGTTGGTTCAAAGAGTCAGATGAATATTTCTTTAGCAGTTTTCTCATTTAAAAGATTCTGGCTGTAATTTTGTGTTAAATGATTAATGAATGATTTGCATTTCACATTATTAACAATCATTCTTCAACCATCGCAAACTACAGGGAAGTTCTTGTCATGCAAATTTATATGTAGAGAATACAATATAATTATTAATGGCAGTTGTGACAGCATACACATTTTATGAATCTTTATGTGATGCTTATGATAGTTTCCAAACTTTTTGTACAATAAATTTTCAGACTATCATTGAAACTTAGTGTGGACAGAATGGCAGTGACTCTATTAATGTTCTTAATGTACATTTAAAATTCAGGCTCAAAAAGCTAGTATGTGTTTATAATGTGGATAATTTCTCCCATATCCCTTGGAACACATCACTCCATTCTGCAAAGCTGAGATAAATATGATTAATGCCATTTTATGTGGTATCTTTTCATTGATTAAGATTTTCACCTTTGGCACACAAAATTTTTTTAAATATTGCCATTTCAAGAAAATGAGCCAAAAGTAGCTCTTTAATTACCAGAAGTGGAACTCCAGAGAAAAATTTGGAATGATAATGCATCTGGAAATTCATTGTTTAACACAAAGAGGTGTGTTTCTTTGAATTTTTAGAGTATTTAATGTTGAACTCTTACCATACAAATTGGTGATGCTGTGTTCTGGTATCTCAGTCTCTCTGAGTTTCTGCAGTCTAATCTCAATTTGTTTTCTCTGTGAAAAGAATTTCTTTTTCCTTTAAGAGGATACCATCTGGAAGATCAAATGCTTTCTTTTTATTTTGCTTCTTGGATGAGCAGTAATATATGAGATCATTTTGAATCTATAATTACAGATACATAAGTAGAAAACAACACAGAATGATTAAAACATCTAATGTTGTGTGTTGAATAACACTAGCATAACCTCTTCTCACTACTTTATCAAGGTTAGTTTAAATACAGATGCTTTAAGTCATGCCTGCAACCAGAAATCACACACTGGTACACATTTTTTTCTGTACATTTTAATGTGGGGAATAGTTTTTCCTCAATGGACTTTCCAGATTTTATTCTTTCCCCTATTTTTATGCCATAGATGATAGTTTTTAATATAAACTATCACAAAATGTAACTGTTGTCTGAATTAAATAACATAAATCTTTTTAAAAATACACATGTCTATTTCCTTGTTTCATAAGATGCAATCAGAAACATGGAGTCTGTCTATACTCTATTTACAACTTTCTATGAATTTAATGAATGATGCCTCTAGTAGAAATATTATAGAATGAATAAGATTTGTGAAAAAATATCCATTAAGTATATTGTAGGTTTTAAAGATCTTTTGTTGTATGAAAATATATATAAAAATTATTTAAGTCTTAAATGCTTAAGAATGCCCTCTAAGCTACGTAAAGTTGTTTTCTCTCTCCCTCATCTGCTTGTATTATACTTAAATAAATGGCTACAGATATAAATGCTGACATGTTGTTGGGTGTAACATTAAACTATACCCAGTGCTCAGTAAAGTATCAAAAGTTAATAATATTGATAATATCAAATACGTGGATCAAGAAAAACATTGAGATTTCTCTAGGGGACAAACAAAATATATAAAGTAATTTGGACAATATTTCAGTTTTGTAGTTTCTTTAAAAGACAAATATGTATCAACTGATTGTTGTTGAGTTTATTTCTGATCTCATTTTTGTTTCATTGATCTTTCAGTAATAAGTTACTTTATAGGATGAGTTTAATAGAATGTTTATCTTCAAATTCTACCCTTCTTAATATTGTGATAGTTTTTTCTGGATCTTTTACTTATCCATGTAAGCTTTTGAAGTAATTGTTGTCATACACAAAAGTGAATTATTGACCTTGTGAATGTATAGATGTATAGATCAAATGGTCATAAGACTTAATATGTTGACAATTTTTATTTCACTATTTATGGTTCTGAAATATCTTGCTATTTATTTTCTTTTTGATTTATTTTACTAGAGTTTTATAGTTTTGCTCATGTAAATCTTTTAAATAAATTTAAATTTATATCTAAGGATTTTCTTTTGAGCATGCTACTATAATGGTGTTGTGAGAAAGGGATAAAATTTCCAAACTAATATTTGACAATTAAATAAAGAGAAAAATTCATCTTTATTATTTATTCTCTTTTTATTTGTTCTTAGCATTGAATAAAAGCTCTTATGTATTTTAAGAAAGTGCTGTTCCAGTTCGTACCATATCCAATTCAATGATCATCTTTTCATTAAATGATGACTTATCAACCTCCCAAGCATAGAAATATCTAGACAAAGATCAAACATTCTTCATCAAGTTAAGTTGGAAAAGATCTTAGTGTAAAGTAGAAAAGCAAAATCTTAGAAAAAATACAGGAGAAAATTAAGATGAGGTTGGGATTTTCAATAACATTTTTAGATATTGCAGAAAAGGCATAATCCATGGAAGAAAGTATTGATATACTGCACTATATTAAAATTAAAAATTGTTCTTCTAAAGAAGACATTATCAAAAGTATGAAAATAATAATAAGAAGAGCAAGTACTTTGAGAAATTTACTCATAAGAGATATGTAATGCTTTACTGCTACTTGAAATGTACAAATAGCATTTCAATGTTCAAAAATAAGAAAAAAATTGTATCTGAAATAAACTTAATATCTAAAGACACACCTTATCTAAGCAGGTACACTGTTCAGTAATATCTATATGCAAATTTCTTCACATCATATACCCTCAGAGCAATTAAATTAAAATAATGATGCTATATACTATATACCTATTGGAATGTTCTAGATCCAGAACACCAAACACTGGAAAGAGGCACTGAGTTTGATCTCTATTGATTGCTGATGGGATTGCAAAATTTGAGGTATAAATTAGCACAAGCATTATGGGAAATTATGTAGAGCCTCAACAGAAACCAGAAATAGAACTGAAATAGAATCCATGAATACTACTCCTGGTATATATTTAAAGAATCTAAAAGCATTATATTGTAAAGATATTTTCACTCCTGAATCTTCTGGAACACTATTCACAAATGCCAAGGTACAGAATCAATGTAACTGTCCACTAACAGATAAAAAGATAAAGAGATTGTAGTATATATTCACAACACGATGTTGCCAAAAACAAAAACAATATTTGTGACTACATCAATTGAGCTAGATGACATTATGTTAAAAAACAATAAGCAAGGAAGAAAGATAAGTATTACATGATCTCACTTGCATGTGGCATTTTAAAAAAATCTCAGAAATTAAACATAGAGTGAGTATTATTTGTTGAGAATATAAGAAAAAAGGCTGTGGAAAAGTTAATCAGTAGTAAGTTATTTTTTAAAAAATTGGTTCTGTTGTAATATTAAACAGTAGAGTTACTATAGCTAAAGTTAAAATGTAATATATATTTCAGGACAGCTAGAAAAGGAGATTTTAAATATTATCACCACCAAAAATAAGAAATACTTGACATTATGCAATTAATCTGAACTGATTATTAAACAAGGTATACATGTATCAAAATATCATGATGCACCACACAATTTGTGAAACTATCATATCGTTAATGCAAATATACTGAAAATAAAAATGTAAAAATGAACATTACTTTTTTGTTTTAAAGATAATAAAATAAAAAAATCATAAATGATTTAGAATCGCAAAGCATGACAGGAAATTAAAAATGGTTATTATATTTCATATTATTGTCTTCAAAATAGTGCTTAGATTACTATATTTAGGCATGCAAACTTGTTCAAACAATATAATCACTGACTGTTCCTTTCAATGAACTAATAGAATGAGTAATACAGTGATCTTAACTATCTTGTGCATATATATTTTTTGTTTTCTTCCTTCTTTTCTCATCTCTCCTATACCAGTTGTTTTTTTTTTCATTTTGAGCAATTTCTTTCCTTTTCATAATATGTATTTTAGCTTTTGCATCTTGTTTATTCTTTCCTCTTTTTACACTAGGCAGACAATATGATGTTTACTCTTTCAGGTCTGATTTATTTCACTTATGAGTACAGTCTCTAGCTGCTTTGAGTTTATTCTTCTTTATAGCTGAGTACACACCACTGTATAAAAATGCCACACCTTTTTTTTTTAACCTTTCCTGAGTTGATGGGCATTTGGATGTTTCCAATATTTAGCTATTACAAATTGTGCAGCTATAAACATGGGTGCACATATATCACTATGGTATGCTTTCAATTCTTATGGGAAAATACTCAGAAGTGGAAGATCTGGGTCCAAAGGGACCTCAAACCCTAGCTTTCTGAGGAATCACCACACTGATTTCCATAGTGGTTGCTCCAGTCTATACTCTAACCCACAATAGAGAGGTGTTCCTTTTTTCCCACAGCCCAGTCAACATTTGTCATTGGATGAGTTTTTGATATCTATTCTTTCTAGGGTGACATGGAATCTCAGTGTTGTTTTAATTCTGACTTCTAGAATGACCAAAGAAATGGACCGTTTTTTTTTTTCATATATTTATTTGCAATTTGTATTTCTTCATCTGAGAGTATTGTCCAGTTTTGGATTGGGTCTTTCAATTTGGGGATGGCCTCTTTTGTAATTCCTTGTATATTCTAGATAGAGGTCCTTTGAGGGTTAGTTGGCTAAATTTTTCCCCAATTTATGGGTTTTCTTTTCACTCTGCTGGTGATTTCTTTCAAGATGCAAGCAGTTTTTAGTAAGATCAAAACCCAGTTATTGACCCTTTGAAATATTTCCCATGCAGTTTGATTTTTATTCATGAATTCTCCCTCTACAAGATTTCTACCTACTTTCTCTATCAGTAGATTTAGTTTTTCTGTTTTAATATTTAGATCTTTGATCCATTTTGACCTTAGTTTAGTGTGTGGTGATAGACATAGGCCTAGCTTTAGTCTTTGGCAAATGGAAACATCATTTATTAAAGATGTTTTCTTAGGGCTGGGGATTTAGCTCAGCAGCATAAGTGCCTGCCCAGTAAGTGCAAGATCATGAGTTTGATCCCTGGCACCAGAAAAAAAGAGGCTACCTTTCTTCCAGTGAACATATTTGATCCTTTTGTCAAAGATAAGATGACCAGGTGTGTTTGTAGATGTTTCTGCATCTTCTCTTCTGTTCCGTTGATCTGGCCTACTTTTTTGCCAGTACCATGCTGATTTTACCACAATAGTTCTGTAATATAATTTGAAGTCAGAATTTTGATGCTTCCTGCCTTCCTTTTGTTGCCCAGGATTGCCTTTATGGTTCTAGGTCTATTATGGTTCCAAATGAATTTTAGGAATGTGTTCTCTAGGTGTATGAGATATGCTAATGATATTTTGATCAGGATTGCATTAAAACTGTACAATAATTTCAGGAGTATAGCTATTTTCCCAATGTTGGTCCTTTCTATCCATGAGCAAGAAATATCCTTCCATTTTCTGAGATCCTCTTTGATTTCTTTTCTCAGAGCACTATAGTTATCAGTTTATATCCTTTGTTAGATTGATGCTTAAGTATTTCATTTTTTATGTTATTGTGAAGGATGTAGTTTCCCTCATTTCTCTCTCTGCCAGCTGTTTGTTTGGAACATGTCTAAATTTATGAACTTATTATTTCTAATAATCAAATAGCAAAAAGTTATTGTATTTTATCAACAGTAATTCTGAGTTTTTTGTTATTAAAAGTTTAAGTATATGCTTTATCTTGTCCTCCCTCACAAATCCATGTGCATCCACTCCACACTTCTCATTTTACTTACATTCCTTGTTTTAAAACTAAATACTCCTTACCCTAGTCCCTACCTCTTTATTCTTAATATTTTCCTAGAGAATCAAATATCTTTTACTAAAATTTGTCCTTCTGTATTTAAATAAGAACATATTAGGATATCTATCCTCTTAACAGCCTATAATGCAATATTTTATGCATAAAGAATGTGTCATACATTAAATATCTACAAACATTTCAATTTATACAATGAAAGATTTATGTCTGTTTTATTCTCAAAGATTATTGTCCGATTCAATTCACAGTACTTAGCACAAAAATCCAAAAAGATTTCTAATCTGTTGTTCCATTGGAAGTTTCTTTTTTTAATAACAACATGAAGGAAAAAGCAAAGACAAAATCATAAATATGCAATATTTCTGTTTGCAACTATACCTCTTACTTTCCTTGTTAATGTAATCCAGCTTTCTGGAATATTCCACTTATATTACGTTTTATATAGCACCTCATGAAACAACAAATATTTTGTATTTTCTTAAGTTTAATTTCTAGTAAACAAGTATCAATCACATAGTACAGTAAAACATAAAATCTTTGGAGTTCTCAATAATCTTGCGACTACAAGGTTTCTAAAACCTGTGATATTTACCAAAGGAAGCAATAATTTCAAGGAAAAATAACTGCATCATAAGTAATCAGGAACATATTTCAATGCAACTCATTTTTATTCATTTTAAAAATTACTGAGCCATAAGAATTTGCAATGATGTAGATAAACTTCACTTAAATGCCGTACTAATTATATGTCAATGGTTACATTTTGTGAAACCACAAAATGGACACAAGTAAATGTATATAATCACCATTGCAATCATGATATGAAATTTTCCATGCTCAAAAAGTATTTCTAAAGAAGCACTGAAACCTTCATTTTCTGAGCTTTTTTTTCTCTTACACATTACTACAGGAAACAAACTGATTAAGGCTTAATTGATTAAGAAAATATCATAAAATATTTTATTACTATCAGTTTTATAATTATGTGATATGAATGATATGTATTATTTGCTCTATGTTTAATAAAATGATGCCAAACTGAGCTTGGCCTCAAATGCATCATGGATCAAAATTTTGAATGAAATAATAGGTTGGTAATATTATTTTACATTGGTTCTTAAAATAATTGGGAAATGTCAAACCCAAACAGAAATTTACTATCTTAGTTTGTTGGTGTCCAAATCTACATGTTGCATTTTTTATTCAGAATATGTTTGAAACCACATATATCATATGCAATAAAGCAGGAATAAGTTGTCTTTCCTCCCTTTTCATGTGTAACATAAGAGCTTACATAGCACCAGTGCTCTCAGCCTCTAATAAATTATTTTCGGTGTCAGGCAACTCACATTTTCAAAAAGTTCATTTGATGTAAAAATTTTTTCTTGCTACTTTTCCTGATATTAATTTAAAAATTCTGTTTCTATAGTACTTTCACTTTGGAGATACAGTAAAATTAGAGTAATTCTTGACTTTACTCCTCAAATATGTAAGTTTTAAATATTATCTCTTTAAGATATCTTTTCTGTAGGATAACATGTCCTTATGTTAACTATACTCACATAAGTATCAGACTCTTATCCTTGTTTTTGGCTTTCATTGTAATTGTGTGAGCTTTTAATAAAAAAAATAAACACCAGGAAGTGCAATACAGCAAATTTTCTCACTTTCATCTAACCTCTACAGAAAACAATGCGTACATGGAAAGAACAAAGAACTTCAAATCAATGAGGTGACTGATGTCTATCTAGATTTTATTGAATCAATTATTATCTTTTATCTTTTTGGGTGGCATGTAGATCTGGTCATTCTGTCAGTAACTTGAAGCTAGTATCCAATAGATGCATCTCTGGCTATAGTTATAAAAGGCTTTCATATTTTGTACTGGCATTTTCAAAAGGTCTAACCCTGTCTGACCTATAATATTTCTACTTCGCTTTGTGACTATGATAATAGTACTAACAGTGTTTTATATTGCTGTTTTGTCTTTATCTGATTTTGACATCATGTAGATGTTGTTCTTATAAAATACGTCTGGAAGTCTTCTTTTTCTTCTTACTTAACAAAATAGTTAGATGTCTGTTTGTGCTATTTTCATAAAGAAGAGGTGAAATTCAACAGTGAATCTACTTGGTCTTGGAAGAATATTTGGAAGAATATTTATTTTTTATTTAATATTTGGAAGAATATTTATTTTTTATTTAATCTCATTGCTTGTTATAGATCTGTTTAAATTTTCCTTATTACCTCTGTTCAATTTTGTTAGAGGTTATTTTTCTAGGTGTTCATCTATTTCTTCTAGATTTAAAATATATAATAAAGGTTTTTAAAATATTCATTAATGATCTTCTGGATTTCAGTAGAGTCTGTTTTAAAATCTTATTTTTATCTCTAATTTTATTGTTTTGACTCCTCTATGTTAGTTTGTCTTAATGTTTATCAATGTTAATTTTTTATTTCAAAGAGAGTAAAACAAAGCATACAGAACAAACAGATCAGAAGAAAGTAATGTAAAGTGACACAGATTTCTAAGCAAGACAACAGGAGATTTACAGTGGCTATCATAATGTTTCTTGTTTTCTTCTAAATATTGTCTATGTCTTCATACACAATGAATTCACACAAATCAAAATAGTATAAAACTGATCAAAACAGAGTAATCAAGTCATTACAGGCCTTCAAAACTAGACAAGAGGAAAATCAACAATGGCTACCGTAATGTTGCTTGTTCTCTTCAAAATAACTGTGCATGCCTACATGTATGTTGAAATTGAATAATACAAAACAGATTAAAACCAATCTGAACAAAGAATAAAAGAATTACTGAATTTCACAGCATTCTGTTTCATTGATCTATTGCATTATTCTTTTAGTGTATTTCATTAATTTAAGCTGTGATATTTGGTATTTATTTTTATCTACAGGAATTAGTTTTGATTTTCCTTGCTGCATATACCCAATAAGATGTTCATAGAAGTTTTCATGTGTTTTTTCTGTTTCTCTACTGTAAGTAGTCATAGATATAAATTTGCTCTTCTAGGTGTGTGGTGTATATTCCAGAGATTCTTGCATGCTGTCATTCAATTTCCATTGGATTTTAGGATTTTTTTAATTACACCATTCATTTCTTCAATGACACCCTGATATTTCAAAAGTGAATTTTTTTATCTAGAAATACTTTTATAGTTTTTGTTGTATTTCTAAATGTAACAATATAACATTAAAGTGTAAAAATTAACAAAGTTTATAACAATAAAATATAGAAAGGTAAAGATAGGTGGAAATAGTAGAAACATGATTAATAGAATTCAGTATCTCCCTCCTGGTAAGCAGCAGGGCCAGCGAGCAGCAGGCAGGCCAGGGAGAAACCAAGTCACTGTCTACTTATATCTATCAGGTCCTGACCTAGATCCCCAATCTCTCAAACAAATGTACAGCAGAGCTGTAAATAAAATGCGACAAGTGATACAGTTTTAGCACTCCAGGAGTGTCAAAACCTTTAACTGAGACTGAGACTTGGAGGGTGAAAAGAAAGACTTCTCTGGATCAACTAACTTTTATTAGGACCTAGGACAAAGGTGAGGAAACTGAGGAAAGTACAGGCAATGAGCAGGACCTTGGGAGTCACTTCAAGGACATCTCCAAGTAATGAATCATGTCAATTCAGTAGAACTCTCTTATCATGAAGACATGGTAGGAGTGAGACTGTAGGAATAATTCCTGCAGCTGCAGTCTCTATCTACTTAATTGATGTTTGAGCCAAATGTCCACAGCTGTGGCCTTGTCTTGTCCTTTGAGGTATCTCTGGCCTCACAGGCCACTATAGGCCTCCGCCATGAGCAGTGATTCATAGAGGTTCACTTACTATGATTCACCAGGCAAGGGGCCGATGCATAGGACAGACTCACAGATAAACCTAGAAAGCCAATTAGTTAAATTTAAATCCTGCTCAGAGCTGCTAGGTAGTGGCTTCCAACAGAGATCCAGCCATGGTGGAACTGAGGGGCCAACCAAGAAAACAAGGAGTCCTCCTTCCTGTTAAGTGGCAGAGCAAGTGAGCAGCAGGCAGGCCAGGGAGAAAACAAGTCAGTGTCTCCTCTGAGTCTACCAGCATGCGCTCTGAGAATCAAAAGTCCCATTTCCCCCGCCCCCATTAGCAGCTGGATGGTGTTGAGGACAGCTGGAGTTGATAGCAACTAAGGCACATAAAGCAACTAAATGCTTCTATGGTTGGGTTGAATATGCTGACCTGGGGACAGAGGTCTGAGCATCTCTTGGGAGGATGACCATGTGCAATATAGCAAATATGGGAGGTTTTCTTCTATCTTCTCTTTGAAGGCAAATATTGTTTTCACTAATTTCCTTTGTTCTGATTGTTTTGCTCTATTCAGTATTCTGTTTTGATAGGTTTTATAATGTTCTTTTTTTGGTTTGATTTTGCTATACCTGATTAAATGAACAATTATTGTGAAGATAACAAGATATAATATGGTATCTATTACTGTTATCCAGGTATCTTGCTCTGAAGTTCTGTACCAATTTCACTGCATTGTCCTGATTGGCTTTGTTCTGTCTTGTTTTGTTGTAATTTATTATCTTCAAAATAAAAAAAAGAAACATGATTACTAAAAGAAAGATAAGATGAAAAATTGAAGAAAAATGGATTAAAATTTAAATAATTTTTAAAATTAAAAAAATTACAGAAAATAAGAGAAAGAACAGAAACTGATACCAAAAGAATTAAAAGTAGAAAAACTCATTTTAAAAGGAAAATAAGTTCAAAAAATTTCTCCATGACATAAGTGTTTAAATTGGTAAAAACTCTCTCCCAATCCATAGTATTGGAATTCACAAAGTATGGTTGAGGGATTAATGAGTCATTCCTGGTACCTATTCTGACTCTTGCCACCCTGAGTAGCTGACTGGTTATTTATAAAAGCTAGCCTTGCCCTGCCTTTCTCGTACTATGGGTGTGACCAGTTGATGGTTTCTTGTTTATCTTAAGGGCATCCATATTTACTCAAGAGGTGTATATTGCTTGTTTTCTTCTCTACATCTGGAGCCATTTCTTGTCCCTGGATAGTATTGTGGCTTGAAGAAGTGTAGTAAAATCCAGTGGAGTCCTGATCATGTACCTAGAACTATGGTAAATATCCAAGTAGAGGACTATCACTTGTGCAATTTCTGCTCAAAGTTATGTATGAGTTGGATGTGCAAAAATACAGGACTTTTAGAGCCACAAGCCTAAAACCTCCTGGAGCTTGTGGTCTATGATTTAAAAATAGCCTACCAGGCCACAAATCACAGAAGGATCAAAATGTTCTGCTTGGAACAATGAATATTTTAGCCTTTGTCCTCCCTATACCCTTTATCATTTAATTTAATCCCAGAGTCAGACATTTAACAGACCATCTTCATCCTCTGCTCTTCTTGCTCTGTCACCTATACAAGTTCTTACACAGATGCCTTTCATTTTATTTTGATCCTTGTGTCTTAGTTCTGTCAATAAATAGTCACAGAGACTTAAGTTTTTGCTGTCATTTGAAACTTTGTCATGCATAGAAGGCTGAGTAATGACAGCCCCTCTACACCTTCTTGTAGGATTGGACATTAACTCTGAGTCATCTTTGAGTAATTTCAGTCCTTTTGCACCATGACATGGTCATGAACTGTGACAAATCTCCAAACATGTTCGAGTGAGGAAAGCCTCAAAATGCTGAGATTTTCTTAAAGAAGGTAGAGATGAGAAGGAAGAAAGCAATCTGCTGGGCTTGATCCTAGCATTTTCAGACTCAGAACTCTCAGAAAACCACATTCAATGGGCTTCATTCCTTACCACAGATGGTACTGATAACAACTGCCATGCACTGCTGAACTCCTTGCTATTTAAAATCCTGGGAAATATTGTTAATAATCCTCTCCCTCTCCACAACTGTCTCTTGTAATATCAGTCATCCAGGCACTATGGCAAGTTGTCCCTAGAGGCCCTAAAGGGTGAATGTTTCTGTTATTTCTTATCTTTGGGTAGTTCAGTCTCTCACAGTAAGAACTCTCTCAAGATGCCTCCTGGTTATATCACTGTAAGATATGGCAAATACTGCAGTCACATTCTGATCCAAAACTAATCTATCATGCAAAAAGAATGACAGTCATATTATATACCCACCCTGTATTACAACTTCAATTATAATGAGCTTGTGCCATGACTAGAGCTGCCAGCCAATTGTTTATCACTGGGCTGCTACCCTTCTCAGAACTTAACTTGTGATTGCAGAGTCTGTTTCTCCTTACTTCAAGAGCTAGGCTTGGCATTGCCTATTGTTTTGCACTTTATTTCTTCACTGACTTTGTATTTTTCCATATTTTCAGCTCTTGTGTCACATTTTTCTTGATTCCAAGAGCTCTTCCTCTATTTCTCTCTTGTTAACACAATTTCATCTCTCTAAACCTTAAATAATTTCACTTGCATATTTCTGATATGATTTTCATTTTTCTTTCATAGCCATTTATCATCTACATATGGTGGTACTATTCTTTTACTGAGACACCATTTTCTCAGACCCTATGTGATTTTACTGCCAAAGGTAGCTAATCCCAAATATTTTAACTGTATTATACTTTTTTGATGATTTCAGAAAAAGATTACAATTTAAGTTTGATTGCCAACTTGTCAAGAATGTTCATAGTTTCACAACTGAAATTCCTAATCAGTCTTGGACAAACCTAGGTGGTTACTCTATTAATGGAGAATATGTTAAATGGTACTACATGAAATTTTCCTAAAAATTAATGAGTTGTCTTATGAGACATATTCTCTATCCATAGAAAGCTATGTATAGAATTAATGTCTACTATTGTCCAATAGTTACACAGGTTATGATTAAACTACTGTATCTATACATGAATGGTAATTTCTCAGAGTCAGGTTCATTGTGTTGGGTGATTACTTAATATGCTTAATTCTGAACTTGCCCTAGATGCTCTTAATCAACATCTCTTGAGATAAGGCCTAAGATTCTACCTTTCATTAAGATATCTAAGTTACTTGTACATACACAAAACTTTGAAAATCATTCTGCACTGAAATTATTTGAGAAAACAATGCAATTATAACAAAGTAATCCTATAACTGATAGATATAGATAATTTTTTTAAAGAATGAGGAAAGACAAGTAACTGTATTTTGGCTTGCTGACTAATAAAATCTTGCTGACTCTAATAAAGCCTAATAAAATCTGTTTAAGTATATATATATATATATATATATATATATATATATATATATATTTATTTATATATATATATATAAAATGTTCCACATATATTCCCACTTGCCATCTGAAATTTGATAGTTAAGTAACTTGCCCTAAAATAAATTGAATCTTTCAGTGATAAGAGTAATACAAGCTGAGGCTGGAGATAAATAAAATATGAAAAATCTGGGATAAGATGTTTTAGAGGCAGATCTAATAGAATGCATTCCAGAAACTTTAAAAAAGAAGTATTTATTGACTGCCATTGAAATATATTTTTGAACATAAAATTAAAAGAATATTTAGAATAAGTAAATACAATAGATGAAATTCGGGAAGATGAAAAGTGAAAGTGAAAAAATGTATTCGTCAATGAAATTACATGACAATAATACACCAAATAACCATATATTATGATGAGTCTAAAATGTTTCCCCAAATTCACAACTGTATGATTCAATTTTGTAGACACTAAAGCTAACTTTCAATAAGGATGTTGAACACTACTGGCATGACATAAAAGGTCACATTTTTTTTCTTCAGTCTTTCCACTTCTCTAAATCTTACCTCTACAATATGGGCAACTTTCCCTAAATTCCACGCTTCCACATCACATTTCAGCCAAGCCCATCCTGTCTTGCCGATAGACAAATATAAACTGAATAATCTGAAATTGTTGAGTGAAAAAAATTTTCCTCTCAAGTAACAGGTATTGGATATTTCATTCTAGCAAAAGAAAAGTGGCTAAAGTACCATAAATCAGCTAATAAGATACAATAAAAGAGAATAAAAAGAAAAATTAGAAATGAAAACTATAAAAGTTCTATAGTACAAAGAAATGAAATAATTATTAAAAAGAGACCATTGAAATTCAGATAAAGTAGAATAGTAAAGAATACAAAGCAAAGGAAAACAAATTAAAAATACCTAGTAGTAATACATGTCATCAGACAACATACATTCTTGTTCATTTACTTGCTATATGTTTATAAATAGGAAAAAACTGCTGATTATTTTGTAGAAAAATGATGTCCCTACCAATGCTTATCCAAGATGGAAAATGCACAGACAATTTTTACTTTGGTAACCTTTGAATACTAACTAGACAGGCACTTGACAAATTGCTAAATATTCTAAAGCATTAACATGTAACAGTGTTTTAATTCAAAATATTCCCCCAATCCATTTAATCAGTCAATGTATTAAAGTTAATTGTTTCAAAAATATTAAGCAATATGCATGTGACTGATACAACAATGAACAAAATGGACTCATGCTTTTCCTCATTGAGTTTCTAATATATTAGGAAAGGACAGACCCTAACTAAGTGATGCAAAAAATGGAAATATAGATTGCTATGAAACCACATAACACAGATGCCTAATCCAGCTTAGTGAAGCAGTAAAAAGTTTATTAATGCAATAATAGCTGGACTAGTTACCACTTGGTGTTGAATAAATTGCTTAGTCAGCAGAATAGTCTTGTAGTACCTCACTAAAAGGTAAGGAAGAGCTGGTCTAAGGCCTATTTTTCTGGGTGAGGTTTTTCTTTTTCTTTTGATTTATTTTGTTGCAAAGCAGCAACAATTTATTTACATATGATTGTAAAACTTGACAATTTGTGTTGCATACAAAGACTTGGTTTATATCTGCTGCTCAGCGCCAATGTTCTTATACACAAAATTTGTATCTCATCTGAAATGGGCAAAGAAGCTGGCACAGTTAATATTATTGGGTATCTTTTCTGATATCTTCACTAAATCCCACATTCTGAAATTTTAACGTAATTTGATGTGAAAATCATACACCCAGAAAGTAAAAGTTTCAAGCTTTTTCAGCTCTCAAATGATCTCTCATTTCTACTACATTTAATTGATAAAATTTACAAAAGTAAGAAAGACAAAGAATAGAAATAGACTCTGCTATGGACTGGAACAGTTGAATACATTGGCTATTCAATAACTACTTTGTGATAGGAGGGAAGATAATTGTACAAAAACTCATTTTGTATTTGCATATGCTATGGTTTAAATATGGGCAATGTACTTCCATAGACTCTATGTTAAAAGTTTGTTCCCCAGAGTAGTGATATTGAGAGCTTATGTGGGTCTTGAAGAGTTGGAGAATTAAGAAAATTCTTTTAGTCATTAACAGCACTTCCACAAGTGAGACTGTGGTTCTCAGTCACTATTTAATTCATGACTTGAAGTTGAAGGACTCATTTTACTGCATATTCTGGGTTTTATGTGCCATGTCACCAAAGGCCAAAAACAATTGGTTTG
This sequence comes from Dolichotis patagonum, assembly GCA_004027295.1. Classification (NCBI taxonomy): domain Eukaryota; kingdom Metazoa; phylum Chordata; class Mammalia; order Rodentia; family Caviidae; genus Dolichotis; species Dolichotis patagonum. The sequence continues at coordinate 23,118 of PVJX010006888.1, forward strand.
CTCAGTTTTAGATTTGAACTTGAAAACTGTGAGCTAAGTAAAACTTGTGTTCCTTATCAGTAGACAATATAAAGTGTATTTTTAGAGCACCCTAATTTTTCCAAGTAAAGTTACCTAATTTACAAAAGCTTTTAGTGTTATTTGACAAGCTAACAAAATTTCCCCAATTTTTCCTCTCTTCCACTTGTGCACATAAAATTTTCACACTTCTTGTTAAATCTTAGTTTCCATTCCCATTACCCTACTGATGGATTAGTTTCATAAATCACATACATACACACACACACACACACATGTGCACCCACATGCAAACACTCACACACACACACATACATAAAACATACAAAAAAGCATGATTCTACAGGCACAATCCACCTCCCCTCAAAATGTATACTCTTATTTTAGTTCTTTTACCTTTCATGATATGTCTTTATTCATGAAAATTGAAATATCTATGTAGCTCAGTCTCCTACACTGTCTTCTCATTTCTTTGACCACTTCATGCTGAAACTCTCACATCTGTTCTTAACATACTTATCTTCCTGTAGCTTGTCATGGTTTATGTCGATGGTCTTACACATAAGGTTAGACATCCAGTCTAGAACTGTTTGGATAAATCAATCTTGTATCTTTAGATTACCATGTCCTACTTGAATATCTGATAAATATTTTAAACATGACATGTATTCCCAAACATCTTCTCCTTAATTTTCCCCACCTACTCCTTCACATATTCATGCATTTCAAGGAATTGCAACTGTATCTTTCATTTCCAAAAAGTGATTTTAAAATCATCACTGACTGTTTTCTCTTTCAGACAACTCTCATTTACTGAGTAAACACTGAACTCTACCTTCAAAATATATCAGGAATGTGTTTATTTTTCATTTTTTCCATCACTATAAGTTTTGTTCAATTAGTTATAGTTTCTTACTTATACTTTAGCAGAAAATTTACAATTACACTGCTAAATTTTTCTTCCTTAACAGCAGTCTACTCTTAGCACTGCAACCACAATGATTCTTTAAAAATGAAGTCAGGACTTGTGATTGGTATTTTATAAAAATCTGGAAAAAGAATCATTTCAAAACTAATGATAATACAATAAATAGAAAATTTAAAAACTAATTAGCTATCTTGGATTGATCATATAACTAAAATAAACCTAGGGAAAAACATTGTCTGCAAGGAGATATGGAAATCAAGCATTTGTTTGCCAGGAATAGAGAATAGGAGGAAGATGAGGCTGCTCTAGAAAGGGGAAGAATATTTAAAATAAATTGATAAATGAATTGCTAAAAGATGCATGTTTGTTAATATGAAAGAATTGAAACACTGGGAACAAAAGGTACAATGTAAAGTGCACCCATGTGCTGTCACTTCTCCATCTTCAACATTGTTTCTTTGTGAGACATATGCAAACCTGGGTGGAATTCTTAAAAGGATCTTTTATCCTGATGTCACAGTCAAAGGAAAAGGTCAGTACTAGCTGTAAGAAAGGCAAGAAGTTTTGGTGAGTTTTTTCTCCATCATTCTATCAAAAAATAACATTAAATCAGTGTGGTAAATATAGTAAAATCTTTTTCCACAAGGATGTATCTCAATTTCCTTTACTTGTAGTGAAAACTAAAAAGAAAAAAAAATTTATCTCCTCAAAAATACAGCAAGTCATTCTGGGTAAGGATTATTAGCAACTGACTTCTATTAATAGAGGAAAAATAGTATGTGCTGTATGAGACACATTAAAGATATAAAGCAGGCTTTGGGTGTTATATGTAGTAATATATGTGTGTGTGTGCACATGTGTACATGTGCATGTGTGTGTTCACAAATTCTGTTTATAAGAACTAAAGACAAAAACTTCACCTAACAATAAAGATAATATCCCAAATAACATATGCTAAACTGGGCAGTAATCACTGAGTAACCAAGCAAAATAGGCCACCAGTGGGAAATGAACAAGAGTGCAGTGAGAGATTACCACTCTCAAAGCATGTTTCATGGGTAAAGGCAAAAATGATGGTGGAATTGGAAAAATGAAAAAAAATTAAAATCAAGCAGTCACTATAACCTAAAAATAAAGTAAACAGTAGAATTTAAAAACTGTTGTACTCTATAGGTAATCAACAAAGAATCTCACATCAGAACTAGACTGATTATAACACCTGCAGTGAAAAATAAGCAAAAATAAAGACAATAGAACAGTGCTGTTTTCAAAGCATAATTACTGTTTGCTTCACTATTTCACTATTCTGTGCATGGAATATATCATTAACAAAGATTAATGAGTCACATGATAGATAAAGGAAAATAAAATTTAATAAGGCTGGGAATTTAATTTGGAGTTCTAGAGACAGATTACCCAGCATGTGAAAGACCTGGGATTAAAAAATATATATTGCTCTGTTCAAAACACTTAATAAAATGAGATTGAAATAAAGATTAGGAGTGGCTAATGAGAGAAATGTTTTAACTGATGAACAAGTTAGAAGTTATATATGGAGAACAATTTCAATATTCATAAAGAAGATAAGTAATTTCAGCAAAAATAAAAATATATTAAAAACACAAATGCAATTATTAGAAAACCATTAAAAATGAATAATACATTGCATGTGCCCATAATTAGACTAGAAAGGAGAAAAAACACTGAAATTTTAAGATGAAGCAATAGAAAATACTGAAATTGAAACTGTGATGATATGATTTATCCAACATATAGAATATTAGAGCATCAATTTGAACTCTGTACAAATGTATCAAAAGAAGAAAAAGACAGAATTTTGTAGAAGTAAGATTTGAGATAATATTAGTTAAAATCTTTTCAAAGTTGAATAAAATATAAAATGATTGGTCTAATAACATCTGGAGAAATCTAGAATAATAGACACCTTCTGGTCTGTCTTTTCTGTCTCACTCGTGCATGCATTCTCTCACACATAGAAATAGAATAAGCATAAGTAAAAGGCTAAAAGAAAAATAAGGACAAAATTTCAAAAGTGTTGTGAATTTAGAAAGATTGTGTTAAAAAGAGGGAAACAAAATAATAATGGTAAGCTTTTTTCATAACTATATAAGGATAAAGTGAGTAGAAAAATTACCAGAAGAGACTAAAGTAACTCTCAAACCACAAATAAATATTCAATAAGTAAACTGTTCAAACAGAAAGAAATTGACATTTTAAGCAACTCTAAACTATGGCCACTCTTTCATCATACAAGGAACTGCATTGTAACAAAGGTAAATTTTATTTTCTGTCAAAAGTGGTGTAATAGTATTGAGAAGAAAACTATACTAACAAAGAAGTGCTAGAAATGGCTTTTAAAAAGTCAAGGCAAATATAAAATTCATACAATTGTTTGGATCAAAGAATAGGTAACTGCTTATTGGTATAAAAACTAATGTCAATATAATGAACATTTTTAGCATTGTGTAACAGTAAAACATATAAGAAAAATATAAAAAATGTGGAGGAATAGAAAGTTCACTTTTGTTAACTTTCAACACTATATATGAAATGATATATAAATTGTAGATTTACTGTGGTAAAAATGTAGATTTCAAACATTAGAATTACTAATAATATTTTAAATAATTATATTAATCATTATTAAAATAATAAAAGTGGGGAAAATAGAATCAATGAAAAAAATAACTTAAACCATGTTCTAAAGAAAGTTATAAGAAATGAGAAGAAAAATGAAAAAACTTAAATCAGTCATACCTATCTTAATGATTTATGTATGTCAAGTACATAGAAAAGTTAGTAGGACAAACTGACAAAGATCAAGCATATACTGCATATAAGAAAGCAATTTAGGTTGGATATATTGGCAAATTCCTATAATTCCAGCATTAAGGACACTGAGGCAGGAGGATTGCCATGACTTAGAGGTCAGTCTGTGTTGTGTAGCAACAAATGGGTTTGCATATACAATTCCAATTAAAATACTATTAGCATAACTAACAGACCTGGATAAATCATTCCTAAAATTCATCTGGAACCAGAAAAGACTTAGAATACCAAAGGCAATTCTGCACAACATAGGCAAGGCAGGAGGCATCACAATCTCTGACTTGAAGTTATATTACAAAGCTACTGTGATAAACTCAGCATGGTAATGGAATAAAAACAGACCAGAAGATCAACAGAATAGATTAGAAAAGATAGTCACAACTAGAAACATACTCACCCACCTTATCTTTGACTAAGGGGCCAACACGTTCACTGCAAGAAAGATAGCCTCTTTACAAGTGGTGCTGGAAAAACTGGCTGTCCATATGCTGAAAACTGAAGCTAGACCCATATCTATCACCATGCACTAAACTAAATTCAAAATGGATCAAAGATCTAAATATTTAAACACAAACACGAAATCTAGTGGAAGAAATAGTAGGAAGAAATCTTAAAGACAGGGGTCAGAAGAGAATTCATGAAAAAAAATCAAACTTCATGGGAAACACTTCACAGAATCAACAACTGGGATCTCATCACATTTAAACTGTTTTGCATATCAAAGAAATATCCAACAGAGTGTAAAGACAATCTAAGAATGGGGAAAATCTTAGTCAACTGTCCCTCAGACAAAGGACTTCATCTAGAACATATAAAGAATTTTTTAAAAATTAGGCCCCCAAAATTTAAAGACCCTATCCAAAAAAGGGCATCTGGGATGAATACACACATCTCAGATGAAGAAATACAAATAGCAAATAAATACATTAAAAAAGTTCAACAAAATTGGTCATTAGAAAAATGCAAATTAAAATCACACTGAGATTCTATCTCATTCCCGAAAGAATGGCCAGGATCAAGAAAGCCACCAATAACAAATGCTGGAGAGGCTGTAGGGGAAAAGGAACTATTCTGCACTGTTGGTGGGAATGTAGAATGGTGAAACCACTGTGGAAATCATTGTGGAGGTTCCTCAAAAGGCTGGGATTTGAGGTCTCATTTGACCAAAATATTCTACTTCTGGGCATATTCCCAGAAGAACTGAAGACATCATACCACAGTGATATATGTGCACCCATGTTTATAGCAGCACAATTTGTAATAGCTAAATCTTGGAAACAACACAAATGCCCATCAACTGAGGAATGGGTAAAAAAGATGTGGTATTTTTATACAGTGTAGTACTACTCAGCTATAAAGAAAAAGCAGATTGAGATATTTATTAGTAAATGGATGTGACTTGAGACTATACTTGTAGGTGAAATAAATTAAATGCACATGTGTAAATGCTGTATTGTCTCCCTAGTGTAAGAAACTGAAAGAGTAAATAATATCCAAAATCTTCAATAAGTATTGTGAAAGGGTAAGAAACTGCTCAAACAGGAAAAAATAACTTGGGAAAAAAGAGAAAAGAAGGCAGAGAAATGAATTAAGATACAAATTCACAATGGCTGCTGTAATGTTTTGTTTGCTTCAAAACAGCTGTTCATACCATACCACATAATAAAGTAAAAAAAAAAACAGAATAAAACCATTCCAACTGATGAATGAAAACATTAAAAGGCTTCAAAGCTATTTAATGGGGAATCATGATTACCATAAAATCTTATATACTCTGATTTAATATCATCTTGCTTTGAAGTCCTACCATGCTTTTATTCTTCTATTACCATCAGTTCTATAATGTTGTGTCTTATTGGAATTTTAATATATGTGGTAGTATAAACAAATTTTTATGGAAAATGAGATATTATAGTAGCCATTGATCATTTTCTGTTATTCAGTTCAGAATACACTGTAATTCTTTCATTCTTCTGAATGGTTTTATACTATTTTGTTATGTTTGATATCATATTTGAAGTCATGCTCAACTATTACAAAGAAAGAGACATTATGGTAGCTACTGTTAATATCTGGTTGTCTTGTTTTAAAGTGCTGTGTTGCTTATGTTGTTCTGTTATGATCTACTTTGTTCTGTCCTCTTTTGTTTTATTCTCTTTAAAATAAAAGAGATATGAATTCGTATATACACACTTAAGATTACTAAAATGATCATACTGCTAATTCTATTAGTTCTGGGAACAAATCAGATATCATCTGTAGGATTAGATGAGTTTTGCATGAATATAGAAATTCAAATAAGACTTATGAAGATAACTATGCAAAACACCAAAAATTGTTATGTTCCTATCATCTAGTTTTGAAAGCCTACATTGTTATTGTTTTGGGCTCTTAGATAGAGTTATTTATTTGTTGTTTGGTTTTTTCCTTTAATATTGAAAGGATAGATGTATTATATATGTGCTTATATATGTCTAGAACTTCACCTAAGGAGTTTACACGAATTAATATTAGTATGTGTGATAGTATGAACCACTACCCTGAAGAAAACAAGACATCATGGTAGCCATTGATGATTTCCTAACATTTTGATTCAAAATCCAATAACATATTTTATTCTTGGTTTTGATTGGTTTTAGTCTGGTTTCAATTATTTGATTCCAGTATGTATGAAGATATGGACAGCTATTTTGAAGAAAACAACAGACATTATGGTAGCCATCATTGATTTCCTAGTGTCTGGTCTTGAAAGCCCTTAAGCCTCACATTCTTGTGTTTTGATTTATTATATAATATTTAGATGTGTATTAACTAATTGTGTGTGAAAATATGGAACAACTATTTTGATGAAAACCAGAGATGTTATAGTAGTCACTGTTGATTTTCATCTGTCTTTTTCTGAAATTCTGTGTTATTTACATTGTTTTACTCTGCTCTACTTTGTTCTATTTTGGTTTGCTGTGCTTTGCTTTGTTTTATTATCTTTAAAATAAAATTTAAAAACAAAGTTATTCTAGTTCTGTGTGTCTCACCTTGCACTAAAATCAAATCAAAATGAATCAAAAACTTATATACTGAGACAGAAAAACTTAAATCTCTTGGAAGTTAAAATGGATAAAATTCTTGAACACACAGGCCTAGGTTTTCTTAACAGGACAACAATTACACAAGTCATTATATGGAGAATCAAAAAATGGTATAATATCAAATAAAGAAGCTTCTGTGTGTCAAAGGAAACCACAGACAAAAGAAGAAACAAACCACAATATGGGAAAAAAGATTTCAATATACTCTTCAGACAAAGAATTAGTAACTATAATATATAAAATACATATGATCATTAAACTGCAAAAGTCAAAGACCCTATAAAAATGGGCAATTGACATGAATAGACGGTTCTCAAAAGAACTGCATATGGCCAATAATTACTTGAAAACATGTTCAGCATCTTTGGTTGCTAGTGAAATACAAATCAAAACAACACTGTGATTCCATCTTTCTCCAGAAATTCTATGAGTCATTAAGGTATCAATAAAGGCAATGCTGGAAAGGTTGTAGAGAAATAGGACTCCTTCTTCATTTTTGGTTGAATTGTAAATTAGTGTAACCTTGAATATTAGTATGAGTAGTCTTCGAAATACTAAAAGTAGAAATTCCATTTGGTGTATGTATACTTCTCCTAGGTGTCTACCTGACATTATATTTCAAGTGATATATACATCCCCAAGTTTATAGCAGCAAATTTCATAATAGTAAGCTTTTGAAATCATCCTGTATATGGACCAACATATTCATGACTAATGATATGTATATAGGATACATTTATATATTGCTTAGTCATAAAGCATGATGTTTGAATATTTTGTAGAATAGTGGATGAATCTTGACACCATAATGCTGAGTGAAATAAATCATGTGCCACTGATTAAATATTGAATGGTTTCTCTTATAGGAGATACATGAAATATACATAATTTAATAGAAAAAGTAAAGAGGGTTTATAGGAAATCTTTGTGGAGATGGGAAGGGGCTCTAGAATCAGGGGAAAAGGGAAAACAGGGAGGAATGTATAAGTAAGGTCACTAAAGTGTGAGATATATATATATATATATATATATATATATATATATATATATAGAGAGAGAGAGAGAGAGAGAGAGAGAGAGTGAGAGAGAGAATGTGAAATATATGGAAATGCACATTCAGTATATGTGTATATATATATAGTCATCAAAATTACTTTAACCATTATGTATTTCTAACATATACCAAGTTCAATAAATACCAAGTTCAATAACAATTGTTATATCATATGCATAAAAACTCTAAATTCTCTCCCCATATTTTACCTTTATCAAAATTATTTTTCTTTTACTATATCAATATAACTTGGATCATTGCCTTCCAATTGGTAGACACTCAATAAGCACATGTTGAATAAATAAACAAATGAGTTATTCATAGATACTTAAAATTAAACTAGTAAGAGTTGCTGAAAACATAGCTTTTAATGATTTCATTAGGTCTTAAAGAGGGAGAAATGATAAAGGGTTAATGTTTTGCAAAACATAAAAGTCTATATGAGGACTTGTAGAAAATAATGAAAAATGTCTAAAATTTCCATTTTAGAAAAGCCAGTTTCATTATCACATGGGAGATTAAATAGATGGGTACAGAAAAAGAGTACTTGAGATCAGTTAGGAATCTACCACTGTGGTCAGTGTAAGATAATGTCCAATGTGACTAGTTTTATGGCAGTACACTGGAGTAGAAGTTACTGAATTTAGCAGATGTTCAGAAGCCTTCTGTGAACTGACACTCCTCCACTGCATCAAATACTCTATTTGCTATCCTTTTGTAATGACGACTGTGAATTTAATTACCTTGATTAGTTTATCTTTCAATGTTTCTCTTGGGTTTCTTAAGTTACATCATTTGTTCTGCTGGGATAGAGAAAATATCTTTCATTTTTTAAGTACTCCATCCACAGCACCTGGAACTATGTTTATCAATGAGTTCACAGTCCAATGATAACACAAATTTTTAATTTGCTAGTGATATGAAAGAAAGGATTTAAGAAATTCTACAAGATTTATATTTGTCATTGATATAAAAACCATATCTTTAGTTTTCTGTGTGCTATTTTTGTTTCTTTGAAAATAAAATTAAAATAGACATATTTTAGGCAAGTCTGTTTTCATTAGGAGGGAAATATTAAAATTTGAAAAAGAATTCAGAAATTGGAAACATGCAGAAATCCGAACAGAAAGAAAGATGATATTGCCTTTCTTCATGCTGAATGACTTTTCAAACAATAACCCTTTTTCTTGCATTGCAAGAGTTGTGGAGTAGAAATTTGATATACATAACAATTTAGAAAAAAAGAAAAGATCTTAGATCTATCATTTTGTTTCTAATTAAAAGTATATTGGAAGAGCAACCAGCCTGCTGCCCTGGAAAGTGGCAATGGTCTGGCAAGTCGCAGCCACCCCAGGGCAAGAAGCAACAGCATTTCTTGAGATCCACGCCATGTTGGAACTTAGGGCTCTGAGAAAATGAGCAACCAGCCTGCTGCCTACTGGCTCATGGGCTGAGAATCAAACATGCCACCTCCGCGCCCCCCCATTAGCAAGTGGGAGCCAGAGATCTGAGCATCTCTCGGGAGGTTGAGTATATGTAATATAGCAAACAAGGGGGTTTTCCTTCTACTATCTCTTTGAAGATAAATATTTTTATTGCTGTTTTGCTTTTTCCTGATTAATGGTATTGCTCTATTCAATATTCTGTTTTGATAAGTTCTATAATATTCTGTATTGCTTTTGATTTTGCTATACCTGTTTGAAAGAACAAATATTGTGAACATAATGAGATATACAATGGTACCTATTACTGTTATCCCGGTAGCCTGCTGTGAAGTTCTGTACCAATTTTACTACACTGTATCAATTGGCTTTATTCCATCCAGTTGTGTTGTATATTACTACCTCCAAGTTAATACAAAATTAAATAAAAAAAATAGACCGTGAGAAAGGTAACAAAATACCTCCAAAAACTCCAAACTCCACCAAAGCTGATCCATGAGGCATGGATGAGGAGAAACTCAAAATAAAACAACAGAATTACATAAGGTAATTAAAATGGAAATGACAACAACAAAACAGATCAGTAAGGTACTGAGCAAGCTGAAACATGATATAACTGAACAGATAATGGACTTAAAAATCAAAAGGAGGAAAAGAAAGTGCTATAAAGGATATAACTGCATGTATGTTTAAGTGTGTAGGATTGATAAGTGTATTACTAAGTTTTTGTTGGATCAGTGAACAGAACTGTTTGCAGCCTCACTGTTTGAATGTCCACTTTGTATGCTTTAATTTTGTAACATAAACAACTATTTCTAAGAGGACAATATGTAATTTATCAACTAGTGATTTCTTACTGTTTTATTTTGAAATTCTGTATTATTTCTACCCTTTTTTCTCTTTTGCTTTTTTTTTCTCTTTAAATAAAATTAAAAAAAATATATTGGAGCCAAGTGCTCTCTGATCCAGGTTCATTTGTCAATTTTGGATCCCATTACTAGCATAAAACTTACAAAGACCAACAAATCATGATTAGAAGCTTCTGAATTGGATGACATTCAGTTTGCCTTTAACTCTCAGTCACTGAGATGAAGCCAATAACAGAAAGCATTATGATCCTCTAGCTTCTTTATTAACTTGATCTTGTACTGTTTAGCACAACTTTAAAATAACAACCACTTCTCCGGAAGAGAGTGTTTCATATGAAGTGAAATTGCGTGAAAATTATTAGCATACTAAGTCTGGCAAAAAAACTTCCACATAATTGTTTCAGAAAAAAAGCAGTTTGGGAAATCAAATGATCCCAGAAACAAGTGGTTTCTCCTTTATCATCTGAGAGACAGTATCAGAAAAGCCAAATGTGAACAAGAATTATCCCAGAAATTAGCATTTCAATGTTAGATAAATTCCCTAGGGTATCCAATTAGACACAGCTCCAGTTTTTATGCATGAAGGGAAGTAGTCACACAAAAGATTTACTGAGCAGCTAAAATATGCCAAAGAATGTGTTCGGCACCACTGAGGCAAGGATATAAGGAAAATCTAGTATGATTTCTACTCCAAACAAGATTATGCTGTACTGAGATGAAGTCATTAATGAAGCAATTTAAGCACAAACAAAATATATTTATGTAAACTTTGTGTCATAGAAATGAGAATCAGACATATATAGTAACCAGAGATAGATATTAAGAGAAAGCTTATTTTCATATTCATCTGAATTTTCAAGAGTGGTTTTGTGACAGAAATATTCTGGAGATACAAAAATAACTTTTTAGCAGCAACTATCTGAAGGTCCCAATATGTTTTTCACTTTATTATCTGGCATCAGAATACCCATTTTAAAAACTGGAGAAACTTTTTTGACTACTACGTACCTCCAATTCCAGTACCTAAGAGCAGAAATTCTCTTCTGAAAAAAATTAGAAACATCTACTTAATATAATAGCATGGTAATTTGTGGATTCTTCCTTCATATATATATATATATATATATATATATATATATATATATATATATATATAATTTACCATACATTTTATGAAAGAAATAATTTATTTTAGATTTTTTTCTAATTAACTTTAACATCACTGTTCAATATTGTATATTTTACCAGCAATTACAGAAGTTATTCTTTTAGATGTAGGATTCTTTGATAAGATAATGAATCAATTGATAAATTTCATAAGTTTAGAAGAGGAGTGATGTTTTTCATACAACTTAACTCATGTATCTGGCAATCCATTTACTATTAGTAATTATTCAGAAATATGAATATTCTTCTCTAGTCCTGAGTAAGTGATTCCTTAATTTCAGGAAGCGTATAGTCTCCACCATAAATGCTACTTGGACCACTAACAGTGTTCTTTTAGAGTGGAAAAATAAAGGAAAACATATTTGCACATTTGTGATGTGGAAACATTTGCCAGCAGTGCTGGGATGTGGGCAGCCACCAGGCCCTGAAACATGAATCTCTTGTGGTCATTTTAGTACTTCTGTAACTCAAAAACACTGTGTACTTAAATAAGGATTTCCAAATGATTACTTCATGTTTTCCACTAATGTAATTGCTGCAACTATTATAAGAGGATGACTGAGAGTTCAAAGTCCCAATTGACTTATCCCATTCACTGTAGAAGGCCCAGAAAGGCTTCTTGCAAAGCAGGTGCTTATGCCGCTGAGCTAAATCCCCAGCCCTTTCCAGAAAGGCTTCTGCAGGGTGGCCAAAGATGTTTAACTTCCTCATTGACATTTTCTCCCACCTGAAGACTCAGAGAGAAATACTATTATGGAGGAATAAGCCCATAATTAGCTTCCATGACTATTGCTTAAACTTCTAAACAAGACTTGGTTTTAAGTCCATGAGGAAAGCATCAAGGGTATCACACATCATCAGCAGATCACAAATAAGTCTAAGTCTAACAAAGGCTTTATGAATTTCCTTCTAATACAAATGTTACCAGAAAATTGTAAGACCATTTCTATTACTTAAGAACTGGTCAAATCTTGGATGGTATTCAAAGCTGTGAAACTGCTGCTAAAAGGAGTCCACTGAGTTTACGCTGCTGTTATTGAAACAACTCAAGTAGAAAGGTATGATCATTGCCATATTTCATTGCACCTAAGGTACTTAAAGATAACCCAGTGGATTACTTAATAGTCTTGGATATTAGAATTGGAAGTAACCATTAGAAATTAGCTAATTCTAATTATTCATTTACTTGAGGAGAATGTGACATAGAGAATAATAGTGACTTTTTTCAAGTCACACAGTCTATTGGTGATAGTCTAAGGGAAAAAACTCAATCAAGTGGCAACTTAGTGATTCTTATACTTTATTTTTCCCTGAGTATTTTTATTACTATTAAGTTTATTGATACCATTTAGATATACATAGATTATATTCATCATAGTGAATTTGTAACTGTACATTATATACACTGATTCTTCTTTCTACTCCCAACCCCTTCCCTTCCCTCCAACCCTTCTTCCTCTCATGAAGATATGTTTCCATTTTATCTTTCTTTTATCATTTTTTCTTTTGCCTTGCTTCAATTTCCCCTTCCCCTCTGTAGTTCCCTTTCTTTTGAAAAATGTTTTCCTATTTTACAATATTTACTACACTTTTGGTTCTTATTTACACTATCAGTTTCTCACACCAGAGATGATATCATATTTATAGTTCTATACCCTATTTATTTCACTTGAGCATCACCTCAAGATACATTTAGCCATAATATCTCAATTTTACCCTTCTTTATGGATGAGTAGTATAAACTGTATAAAAACATCCCACAAATTTTTATCTAGCTGTCAGGTGATAGCATTTGGGTCATTTCCAAGATTTAGCTATTAAAAACTGTGCTGCTATAAACATGGGTACCCAGACATAATTGTGGTTTGATGCTTTTAATCCTTTTGGGAAAATGCCAAGAAGCAGAATAGCTGGATCAACTGGGAACTCCAGTTTTAGATTTTTGAGGAATCTCTACACTGATTTCCAAAGTGATTGCACCAGTTGACATTCCTGCTGGCAATGGTTACGGGTTCCTTTTTTCCCACATCCCTGTGAGCACTTGTTACTGGTTAATTTCTTAACAATATCTATTCTATTTTGAGTGAGACAGAATCTCAGTATTATTTTAATTCGCATCTTTTGAATGACCAGTGATTTGAAGCTTTTTCATATATTTATTTGCTATTTGTAGTTCTTCATCTAAGAAGTGACTATGCATTTCATGTACCCACTTTTGGATTGGGTCTTAAAATGTGGGTGCTCTGATACTGTTCAATTCTTTATATATTTGATGTATTAGTCCTTTATATGGGGAAAAACTGTCCAAAATTTTTCCCACACCGTTAGATGTCTTTGCAGTCTGCTAGTGAGGTTTATTATGGCTGTGAAAAAGATTTTAATAAGATGGGATTCCACTGGTTGATTTTTTAAAATATTTTCTGTGCAGTCACTGTTTTTTATAGTTTTTATCTACACCATTGTCTTAAAGAGTTCTTTCATTTTATCTGCCAGTAGATTTAGTGTTTCTGTTTAAATACTTAGATCTTTGATCAATTAGATTTAGTTTACTGCATGGTGATGGACATGGGTCTAGTTTAAGTATTTCGTATGTGGAAAGCCAGTCTTGCTGGGACACTTTATTAAAGTGGCTATCTTTCTTCCAGGGAATGTATTGTCCCTCATTGTCAAAAATAGGGTGGCTAAATCTGTTTAAATTTGTTTCTGAGTCTTCTCATCCAATCCATTGATCCTCAGGATTTTTTTCTTTTGCTATTAAAATGCCATTTTTGTTTCAGTACTTCTGTGGTATAACTTCAGTCAGGGATTGTGATACTCATTATTAGCTTTTGTTTCCTAGAATTGTTTTTTCCTATTCTTGGTTCCTTTTGGTACCCTGTGACTTTTAGGATAGTTTTCTTAATTTTGCGATTGGAATTTTGGTTGGGATTGCATTAAAACTGTGTAGAAATTTTGAAAGTATGCTCATTTTCAGTACGTTGCTTCTTTCTACCCAAGAGCAAGGGATATCTTTCCATTTTCTGATGTCCTCTTCCATCTCTTTTTTCCGAGCACTGCAACTTTTATTTTCTTTGTTAGATCAATTGCTAAGAATTCTATGTCTTTCAAAACTATTATGAAAAATGTGGTTTCACTAATTTCTCTCTTATTGGGCTTGTAATTTGCGTACAATAAAACTATTGATTTTGATTATTGATTTTTTATGCAGCAATGTGTCTGAATTTGTTTATAAAATCTGGAAAGATTTTGATAAACGTTTTGGGGTATCTTCCATAGCATATCATGTCATCTGCAAATAATAATTCACTTATTACTTCCCTTTTCCTTTCATTTGTTACTGTCTATCATGCAGTTGCTCTGGCTTATGTTTCCAAAACTATATTAAAGTGAGTGCTGATTGTGGACATTTTCTCTAAAATATTTTAGAGTGAAATCCTTCAGTTTTTTTATCAGTTAGTGTGTTATTGATTCTTGGTTTTTAATACATATCTTTTATGAGATTGAGATAATAGCATGTACTGCAGTTTTCTGTAGGTATTTTTTGATTAATGAGTTTTGCAATTTGTTTTTTTCTGTATCTATTGAGAAGATCTTGTGATTTTTGTTCTTGATTATGTTAATACGGTGTCTTACATTTAATGATTTTCGTATGTTAAACCATTCCTTCATCCCCATGATGAATCCTACTTGGTCATGATGTAGTATTCCTCATGATTTGCTGCATCCTGTTTGCCAGTATTTTGTTGAGGATTTTTGCTTCTATATTCATTAGGGAGATTGTCCTGTGTTTCTCTTTTTTGGCTGGGTCATCTTAGACTATGGTATCAGGGTAATACTTGCTTTCAGGAATGACTATGGGAATATTGTTTTACATTTGAGTTCATTAAAAAGGTTCAGCATTAGTGGCATCAGATATTTTGTAAATTTCTTGGAGAATTCAGTAGTTAATCCATTAGGAACTGGGCTTGTCATAGTAGGTAAATCTTTAATTATATATTTAATTTCATTGACTGATTTTGGTCTTTTTAGAGATATTAAACCTCTTCATTAAATTTTGGCAATTCATATGTATCTACGAATTTATCCATTGCTTTTAATTTATCCTTTGGTAGAATTCTGTCCATTTACTGTTTGTTTTACACTCCTCATGAGTAGAGACTTTCAAAGTAGGTATTCATGATCTTTTGAATTTACATAGGATCTGTATTAATTTTCCCCTTTTTAATGCTTATTGCATGAATTTGGGTTTTTTCTTTTTTTTTCTTTATAAGGTTATCTAGAGGTTTGTCAATTTTGTTGATTCTCTCAAAAAACCAGCTTTTTGATTCATTAATTATTTGTATTGTTCTTTTAGTTTCAATTGCATTGATTTCTGCTCTAATCATTACTATTTCCTCTCTTCTATGAGCTTTGGGTTTAACTTGCACTTCTTTTTCTAGAAGCTTGAGATGAAGCATTAGGTTGTTTAGCTGTGTTTGTTCTGTTTGCTTGATATGACAATATATGGCTATATATTTGCCTCTAAGACCACTTTCATTGCATCCCACAGATTACAATATGTTGTTTCCATATTTTCATTAAATTGTAGTTATTGCTTTATTTATTCTTTTATTTCATCTGTAGCGCACTGGTTGTTCAACAGGTTATTATTTAACTTCCATGTATTTATGCAGGTTTGCAATTTCTTTTGCCATTAATTTCCAATTTCAGTGCATTATGGTCAATTATTACACTTGGGACAATCTCAATACCTTTGCATTTACTTAAAAAATGTTTTATGGGATGACATATGTTCTATTTTGGTTAATGTCCCATGGGCAGCTGAGAAAAATATGTATTCTGATGTGGTTGGGTGTAACCCTCTGTAAACATCTACTAAGTCCCTTTACTCAGAGGTATGATTCAGTTCTATTATTTCTTTGCTGATTTTTTGTCGAGTTGATCTATCTCTTTGTGACAATGGGCTGTTAAGGCTCCCTGTAAGAATTGTGTTCTTGTGTACTTGTTTTTTCATTTCCATTTGTATCTGTATTATATAGTTGGGCCCTCCTGTGTTTTGTTCATATATATTTATAATTGTTAGCTCTTCCATTTGGGTTTTTCCACTTATGAGTATGTAGTGACCTTTTTTGTCTCTTTTAATCATTTTAGGTTTGAAGTTCACATTGTCTGCAAATAGAAGAGTTACCCCTGCCTTTTTCTGGGTTCCTGTTGCATGGAATACTGTTTTCTGTCCTTTGACTTTTAATCTATTAGTTTCCTTTTGGGTCAAATGTGTTTCTTGTATACAGCATAATGTGGGATCATATTTCTTGATTCATTGTGTCAACCTATTTCTTTTGATAGTCAAATTGAGGCCATTTATATTTTTGAATATCACTGATATGTACTGGTGTGAGTATGCCATGTTGTGTTCCAATTGTTGCTTTCTGCTTTTCCCCCTTATTTAATTTCTTGTTCTACTTGGTGCTTTCTCTCTGTTGTTCAAGAGATTGTGGTTATTTTTGTCTCTGTCTAGTATGTCTTTCTGTACTCTTTCTAGGCTTGGTTTGGTGGACATGAATTTCCTCAGTTGTTCCTTCTCACGGAAATAACTTTTTCTTCCATTACATTTGAATGAAAGTTTTGCTGGGTACATCAGTCTGTGCTGAAAGTTGTTTATTTTTAGGGCTTGAAATACCTCACTTCAAGCACCTGTTGACTTGAGGGTTTGTGCTGAGAAGTCTGCTGTGATTCTAATGGACTCTCTTCGATAGGTGACTTATGTTTTTTCTCCAACAGATTTTAGTATTCTGTTTTTATGTTGTATGTCTGAGATCTTAATTATTATGTGTTTGGGTGTAGATTTTTGTTGGTTGTGACTGTTTGGTGTTCTATATGCCTATTATCTGCATATCAGATTTTTCCCCATGTTTTGGAAGTTTTATCCTATTTTTTTCTGTGAATATTTTAGTTACATCATTTTTATTGACTCCAGTGTCTTCACTAATGCCTATTAACCTTATATTGTTGTTCTTGACATCATCTTGAAGCTTCTGGATTGTCATTTCATTCTGCTTTTTTATTTTTAAAACTTCTACCCTTTCATTATCACTAATTGCAATCTTGTCCTCAAGGTCTGAAATCCTATCCTCAGCTTCATTTAAATAGTTTTATATGCTTTGAATAGAATTTATTGTTGCTTGGATGTCCCTTTCAGTTTGTTTCAGGCATTATGCTTGTTTTCTGTATTGCTCATTCAAGGTTTCATTTAGTTTGCTATGTTCCTGTACTTTTTTCTCTATTTCTTCTTTAGCTGCACTCAGCAACTCCTTTACTAAGATAGTTACTTCCATCTTTACATGGCAGTGTTCTTCCAATTTGATTTCCTCTATGGCATCATGGAGTTGTTTTTTTATTTCATTTGCTATCTTTTCAGAAGTTTCCGGTGTGTTAATTTTGGAGTCTTCTATTTGATTGTCTCCTGTACTTGCTCCTGGTGGTCTACATGTTTGAGATTACATTTTGCTTTTTCATTTTGCCATTTTCCCCTTTTGAGTTAATATTTTGTCCTTCAGACCCTCTAGTGTCAACTGTTGGTAGTGTGTGTCTTGGGGTCCTAATGTAAGGTTGATGTTTGTCCAATTGCTGGGTCCCACATTGAATATGTGGGCCAGTCATCTGACTTCCTGCTGCAGGGCCTGTTGGGTAAGTGCTGTATTCTTTCTGGCCTGACCACCCTAGTAGTTTTGATGTAAGTCAACTTTTAATTCCTGCTATTACTTTATCTTCATGTTATTCCAGGTCATCTAATCTCCCTGTCTATAGTGTTTGTGTCAGCTGAGGCCCTACTGTGTCCCTGTTGTGTGCCTGTGTGTCTCATAAGCTCTTTCGATTTTCTTCAAGTTGAGGGAGCCCTTCTCAGCACACTACTCACTCTGCCTGATGTGTTCTGTGTGTAGGAAGGGATAATCCTCACTCTTGTCAGACTTAAAGTTCTTATAGTTGGTTGGAGGGAGCTTTAATACTGGCCCTATTTAGCCACTGTACACTTCTATTTTAGGGGCATACTCACCACACTGACTGGAGCCAGCTCAGATCTTGTTTTTCCATGACGAAGTCACTTAATCTCCCTTTAAGCTATCACAGATGATCCACTGTACTGCAAGGTTCCTCTTGGAGCAGAGTTCCAAGTTTGCCCTGTGCACCTGGATTCTGCAGGGGCATGTACAGTCTGGGCCCAG
>PVJX010006888.1:41854-74600 GCA_004027295.1 Dolichotis patagonum
TGGATTCTGGGCCCTGGTTGCTGCCCAGAGTGCACTGAGCATAGTCCTGTTAGGCCCGCTGGTCCCTCTGTCATGGGGTGGCCTTAGATGCAGGGCATTGTCTTACTGCTGCGAGTGGAGTTCCAAGTTTGCCTTGTGTGCACTGGGATTACACCAGAATGAGTGAGGTCAAGGCCCCATGGTGGATTCCCACGTTTTATTTCCAATTTCATGAATTAAAGTATTTTTTCCATTTTCTTTGTTAAGGTTTGCTAACAATTTATCAATTTTATTTTATCTTTCAAAGAACCAAGTCTTCAGTAGTTTTCTTAGTCTCAATTGCATTATTTTGGCTGCGATATTTATAATTTCCTGCCTCATTCAAGATTTAGGCTATATTAAGAAGAATCCCAGTATGCATTTTAAACTACTGGTAAAGTCACAGGCATAAGGATGTTATGGTTCATAAGATGCATCAATATTTCTTTGAGCAACTGAGTTTACAGTCATTTACATACTAATACTCTCAGTTTGTATACAGTTGTTTGGTGCACAGCTTCCATGGATATTATGTTGATTCTCCATTACAAGTCTGTAAGTAAAATATGATTGATTATATTTCAAGTTTGACAGAGGAGAACTAAACTGAGAAAGAATATACGCATTACACCAAATTGGATAGCATTCAACCATTATGTTCTCCTGAATCTAAGGTTAATACTATTGCAGATAACATGGGATTATAAAGAAACTTATCAAATATATTATCAAATATTTTGATTATTGTAGTCAGGGATTGCAAGGAAAACAATTTAATACAAGACATAATTTACAGAATTTTTTTATAATGTTCACTCTAATATTCAAACACAAAACAGTTCAAGAAATGTTTCCACACACTAATGACTCAAAGAATCCAGCTAAGGACCTAGGTCTCATGGCAATGTGCTGCCTCAGGCCAGCTGAAGACCTAGAATCCATGAAAATGTCTCAAGCAAATCTGTTTTATCAATCTGTGGCTGGGAAGACCCAAAGGGTAGCAGTGGAAGCTGAAAAGTTTGTGCCAGCAGAATGATGGATCTGTGCCAGTAGGCTGAGTAATCTGCACTGGAGATGGGAAGAAATGTTCAAAGTAAGGACCAGAGATCTCCAAAAATTACCACAGCCATCCTCAGTGATAATCGACTCCCAAGATTCTCCAATGATGAGAACCATTGAATTCATATCAGGAATCCAACATGACAGAATTCTCTGGGAGATTTACTAGCACACCATCTTCCCCTGTGGAGCCAGAAACTGATAATAAAAATAAAGATCAGAGATGCTTCAAATTGAACAGCAGCCATTCTTAATGATAACAAGGTCCTAAAAATCCTCCGTTGATGAGAACAACCAAGTTCATATTGGGGAAGAAGCTTGACAAGCTCCTCTAGGACAACCAATGGCAACAACGGAACCAACAACACCACAGCTTCCTTTTCATTTCTCCTTTTTATGTTGTTGGCAACAATCGTCAAGTGGGTCCTCCACATCCAGCACCATGATGATTCAGTTAAGTTGTATGTTACAAGCTGACCACCAGTTGTCAACACACCACAATGGTTTATCTAAGTTACATAATTATCACCAATTTAAGTTTCTCTAAAATTTTGTCATTAACTAATGTACAATTATTAATGATGCCAGTATTTACTCAATGCCTTGGTTTATATCAATCTTTGTTCTGTTTTTCAAATACATTAACTTATGGAACATTTATGAAATCATCCTGAAATATTAAAAAAATATATTTATGTTGCATAGAAAAGCATAAATTAAGGCAAAGTGTGGTTAAGCATTTCCCCAAGTTTCTTTGCTAATAAATGCTTGATCTATAATGAGATCTTAGGCAATTTGAACTCCAAAATATCCAGTAAGCTAGTAATATCTATGTTGTCACTTTAGACAGCCAGACACAGAAATATTCATTAGTCTTCCCACACAAAATATTACTATGAAGTTAGTGTTGGTTCAATAATATAAAAACCACAAACCAAGACCCTTCACTCCTTTATAATTGCCTTCCATAGCATAGATTAGCAAGAGTTCAGGTAATTGAAAAACAGTTGCCTTTTATGTAGAAAACATTGAGAATAGAAATGGCCCATGATGATTCCTAATAAGCTACAGTCTTATCTAGAACTGTTATTTCTTCAAATGTCTCTAACAGAATTATAATAAAAGAGAAAAAGAGGTGACTTTAATAGAAGCATACTGTTTAAAAACTAGTGTTCCATGAAATGTTGTGTACATGTGTCTCATAGACTATAATAGCATCAAAGGAAGAATAAATAGTAAAGTCTAAAATAATGTAATCTAAATATAAAAGCCTCAATTAATGGTTCAGTAATCATTGAGTAACCCATGTAATTAAGCATGATTTAGTAAATGTCAAAGAGTAATTTGCACAAAAGCAATGTTTGCATTTTTCAAAAAAATTATAAAAGGGAAGAGTGAGCAAATTGAGCATTTTAGCTTTCTGATGGCATCATGAGAAAATCAAGAGGTTCCTTAATTACTTCCTTCTTGTACTATATAGCATACTATAATAACCAAAGTAAACAAAGGTGGTGCTCACATTTGCTCTGCCTCCCTTGAAGAGTAACATAATAGTAATTGGTACAGCCTATGATTTATCAATCTATAGTTTTCTGTTTCTCCTCCAGTCCCCTCAAAACTCTTGATCTGTTCTTCCTTTCTTTTTTCCCATAAGGTCATGAAAAAAGTTCATCATCTTTTGCAATTACAGAAATGCAAGTCCAAACAATACTCACATTAAATTTTCCTCTAGAAACAATGATTATTGTCAGGAATTCAAAAAACAAAACTTGTTAATAGGGTTATGGGAGAAAAGGAACCTTTCTACATTGTTAGTTGGAATGTAAACTACTATAATGGCAATGGAAAACCAAAACACCAAAATGTCACTCAGTATTTGGAGGCAGTTGTATCTACATCAAAGGCACTGACCTGGATCATTATCAAAATACTAGGCCTACAAGGCTTAGGGAGGGAGGTTTTTATGGAGTTGTAAAGGAGAAGTATATAGGTATAGTACTTGGTTCTCCTTGATTGGTTCTTACAATATGCATTATAGTGATGGACTACACATCATAGTAACTAGCTGTTTCTAAGAAACAGAAGTAACAGGAACCAGAACAGGACCTATTACTTAGGCAACTAATGAAACCTGAAGTATACTGGCTTGGCAGGGCATTTTCTACTAAATTTCCCCTCACCCCACTTTTGGTTTTCCAGCAAATCTTTGCTTGGCACATTATATGTTGTCTTTTGAGATGAACCAGGTATTATACAAGGCCCAACAAGAAACAATAACATGGGCTGGGGATATAGTTCAGTGTCACAGCACCTGCCTGACAAATACAAGGTCCTGAGTTTAATTCCAGGTATCAAAAAATAAAAAGTAATAACACTAGGCCTGTCAGTGATCCTAGAGTATGCCCTTTTTAAGTACCCCAAGATGAGAAAGTTTCCCAGCAGGAGTTTTTGTGCTGTTTCCCTCACTAAAGAGTCTCTCCCTATGTCACTTTTAGGAAGTGATATGATTTAGGCCTGTCCATTTTATAACATTATTCTGGTAAGGGAGTGAAGGAATTAATCTGATCTAGGAAAGTGTCCAATATGTCTTGGATGCTCATCAAATCTTGGTGTATTATAGAATAAGATAAGTCCTTACTAGTTGTTTTCTATTTACTTAGGGCAACCATCCCTAAAACTAAGGTAAAAGTCACAGCCAGGTGAGTGGAAGCAAATCCAAGTTGAACAATACAATGTCAAATACCCACATAAGCAGAAATGGAAGCAAGGATGGTAGTAAGCAGCCAAAATGGCACAAAAATCAAGAGGAATAAAGCATTTAGGTATGGAGCAATCATGTGAATGCTGTTCTTAAATTTCAGCCTAGTGAGCAATGGTCAGTGACTGGAATGACCAGAGCAAGGCTTTCAGTGTATCATCCCTTCAGAGTGATCTTCAAACGAGCTGTCTGGTCCAGGTAAACTCTCTATCAATCATCTGCATGGGACCTTTGACTCTGGAATGGCAGATATAAAGCAAGATTTCTGAAATTTTTAGAGTTAGTTGATATGTAATCGGGTTATAGGTGTGTGTGTTGGGGGGTTGTCTACAGGTGTAGATGGTCTTTTTGTAAACATTTATGGAGCTGGTCACCAGCTTTTCTGTAGGGTTATGTTATTATTTTTTGAATCATCTGGAGTTTGTGATCTATATGTTGTACAGTTCTGCCAGTCTTGAGATATGTCTGCTACAAATGCAAGCCCATTGTTACTGCCAGTGGTGAAGGGTGGGTCATACTTGGGGATGATTTTTTCACAGCAGGACCTTAAAACTTCTGTTGTCTTCTGAGTGTGGGTATGGAATGTCTTGGACAAGCTTGAGTAGGTACATGTAACCACAGACAGATATCTGCAGCTCTTATAAATCTTTATTTCAGAGTTTTTAAAGGGTGATAGTTCCCTGAAAGAGGCTCAGGACTCTGGATTGGATTACTTGGAGTGCAGGTATTGTATCATTGGCAGACAGTGGAGCAGATGTTGGCCAGAAATGGAGTATTATGGCATGTTCTTTGTGGCTCAGGATGTTTTATTGTTTGGTTGGGTTTCCAAACAGTAGCAGGAAGCAGTAGACTATTTCATTTTTAGATCAATTGATGCCCTATATGAGAGCCCTTAGTTCAGTTTTCTAGGCAGACCATCCCTGTTGGAGAGCCTCAGCCAAAAGAACTTTGTCCAAGGTAAGCACAGCATATCTACCATGTCAGTTTCCATTGCTAACAGAGCTAATTCCATCCATAAACAAGCATATTCAGCATCTGTTAGGGGATTCATTTTTTAAGTCTAGTCAGCACAAGAACAATTCATCAGTCAGAGTCAGGAAATCATGATCTGGTGAGCCCAGCTTGCTGGGCAGATAGGTAGAAGGATACACTGGTTTTTCACACCAGAGGTTAGTGAAGATTTGTTGCATAAGAGTTGTTGGTACTGGGTAATAGGGCTGTTGGAGCCATGATTGTGGCACCTGAATAGTTAGGATTTGATTTAAGGTTAGATTGTTAGTCTTTTGATCAGAAAGACAGTGGTTATAAGAGTATGAAGGTGAAGAGAGCAAGAAGCAAACAAGAAGCTAAGACCTCCTGTGAGTCAGCACCATGTGCAGAGTGACTGCAGGAGAGCCAGACACCATCTTCTTATGTCACATGAGCAGGGAGACAAGAAAAGACAAACCCCATCATCACCACAATAAATGACTGGCTGATCTGGAGAAACATAGGCTGCAATGATAGCTAATAAGGTAAAATACAATTTAGTGCTTGTAGTGTTTAGTATTTCACTGACTTTTCAGGTCTACAACCAGTAGTCTGATCATCTTTTCACAGGATAACAATATGCAATGTACCATATATGGAAGATCTCCTTTGGAATGTGGTGATCATTGTTGACGCTCTATTATCTTGATTCAAAATCCTTTATCATTCTCATTGTTTTGCTGGTTGTATTTTATTCTGTTTTATCTTGTTTGATTTTATTGTATCTGATGGCATGGGTAGCTATTTCAAATATAACAAGATATATTATGGTAGCCATTTTGTATTTACTTCTATCTTGTTTTGAACTCCTGTACTGCATTCACCGTTTTGTTTTGATTGGTTGTATTTTGTTTCTGTTTGGTTGGATTTTACTATGTCTCAAGATATGGGCAGCTATTTTGCAGACAACAAGAGGTATTATTGTAACCATTGTTGATTTTCTATTACTTTGTTTTGAAATCCTGTGTCACTTACACTGTCTTGTTTTGATTGGATTTATTCTGTTTTATTTCATTTGGTTTTATTTTCCAAAGTAAAATTTTAAAAACATTTTAGAAAGAGTGTGAAGGCAAAGGGAGGGCAGTCATTAGTGAGTGGATCCAAGTTTTTGCACAGGTGGACCAAGATGGAGCAGATGATCTTTTTTTATTTTTTTATTTTTAGTTTTATGTTTTGGTCTAAGGGCATGGCTTCTCTCTTGTAAATAAGATCCCAATTATCTGACTTTTTATTTACAGATTTGTGTCTTTTCCCTAGGTAACTTATAACCGGTTTCTGTAAGATATTGCAGCAGAGCTTTGTCCCTTTCCACCAGACAGCTTTGATGTCATTAATCAGAAATCCAGTGACATTTTGTGCTGGGAAACTAGCAAAGCCAGCTATGAGTGCTTCTCCAAGAAAGATAAACCAGTTCTTTTAAACTCTAGGACATTGAGTCCAGATCAGTTAGCCTTTGAGTCTTAAAGTGGATTCTTTCCACTGAAGGGCACAGAAGGCTGGCTGACAGGAGCATGCTTTAAATCTAGGCAATTGTATTAACAGACTATGGGTGACAGAAGGCTGAGGTAATGTATAAGAATGTATGACTGCAGAATGGAAGACAACCACAGTGGCATTGACAGCACAGATATATGGAACTTGGTGATATTCCACCTGGGTTTGTTTTGAGGCATTAGAGATATTAGTAGTTTTAGTCTATAAGCTTTTAACAGTTTTGAAGCTTCATTGTTTTCTCAGGGCCTGTGATGGCAAGCAGGAAATGTAATTGTTACTGGAAGGGACAGAGAAACAGGCTGCCTTAGTTAGCCAAGCCAGTGCTGCTGGCTTGGCTAAATCTTGTTTCAGAGCCTTACTTAAAATAGTGATAGAATTCTTAAACACTTTTGGCAAATGAGTTCAAGTGAGCTAGTCTTTATATCTTGTCTCAGGATCTTTCCAGTCAAAGGCAAATAGTGATTCTTTCATGGGAGCAACCTGCAAGCAGAAGGTATTTTTAAATCTAAACATGTATATCAGGTAGCATCTGGAGACAGCAGTCCATGAAGGGTGTATAGGTTCAGAACCACAGAGTACAAGGTGATGGCTGCATTGTTAATTACGTGGAGATCTTACACTGGCTGGGTATTTCACTGGGGGGGGGAGTGTTTCAGGGTGACTAGCAGTTATTAGAACCTGAAATTCTTTCAGATTGGAAATGTGAGGAAATCTTTTTTTTTTTCTCAGAAAACAATCAGAGTAAATGGAAACAATGAAAAGGGAGGTGGTGACTGGCTTGGTGACAAGAATTTATGGTATGATGTCCTCCCAGGCTGCAAGTTTGTTTCTGGCAGAGAGGGCAAGAAGCAAGAGTCCCAGTTGCCCCCAGTGATGCTAAGCTTTTTCTGGCAGAGGTGATTTTTGAGTAATTATAGAGAATACTATTTCATTGTTTACAATGAAAGTTGTAGTTTACCACCCAATACAAACATGGGCTTTTTAAAAAAAAATTTAAGGACTCTACTCCCTTTTGCTTTACAATTACATCTGTACATATTGTACTCTCAGGGCCATATTGCTTGGCATCTCAGGCCTTTTGCAATCAGGGTGGAAGTTGTGTTGCCCTCAGAACTTGTGCATTTTTTGGCATCTAAAACCAGTGCCACATGAATTCTGCCAAGGTCTGTTGCCAGCTGGAGCAGTAGCCAGGCTTTTCTCTCTCTTGGTTTTATGGGTCAAATGCCTGGATTGCTGAGCTCTCTGAACCTGATTGTGAGGAAAAGCTTTTCTTTGCCACCACCATTCTGGGATCTGGTGTGGTCACCATAATTTTAGAACCTCCTGTGGCCTCTGTTGCCACTCTGAAATGTGGTGCTCTGTGGCTTTCTCCTGTGAGCAAAGTCCTTTATTGTTGGCAGTTTGTGGCTGCAAAAAGTGAAAAATGGTTGCCTTCTGGGATGGCCCTAGGCCATCATTTTTATTTATTTATTTATTTATTTATTTATTCTCAGCAATAGAAGTTTTGGCTCCACCTTTACAGTCCACAGCTTTACTGGACTTTTCCTTCTAGCCAAACTCACAACATTTTAAGTTATAATGCTGGGCTCTTCGCAATTCATTTGCAACATAAATCTGGCTAAAGACCTCAACAGTACCCATGCCACTGACTTGATATTTGACTCCCTTGAAATTTAGTTTGCCAGATTAATCAGTCCATCTCCCTTAATCTCAGTCTCAGGCAAAATCTCTGAGCAAAACGGAATCTTTTTGCCAAGCCATAGCACATATTACATGGGGTCCAATAACCAATGTGATCCGACTCAGCAGAAACCTCCTGAGCCTGGTATTTACCAGCAGACTTTTTATCCACCTTGTGGTTTCCAGAGCTCTTATCAGAATCTCCTCTACAGACCCACATAAGTTGTTCCAGCTTTATGCATTCAGGTGACAGCTCTGAACATTCCCAAACTCTTTCAGAAGCCATTTCCAAAGGTTCTTGAACTACATGGCAGGTACAGTCACAGCACTCCTAGTACCAAATTTTGTCTTGACCAATTTTCTTTCATTGTTGAGACAAAATTCCTGATGCCCAGAATTAGAAAAGGAAAAGTTTATTTCTTACACATTCTGGAGGCTTCAGTACATACTCAGTTTGCTCCATGTGGCACGGTGGCATGGCAGGGCCACTGTAATCAGCAAGCATGAACAGCAAAAGAGAGAGAGACACCTTCCTTTCACCATTACATCATAGCCGAGCTACACCACTAGGCAGATTAAACAGTCACACAACCAATCTGAGTGCTAGACAACAACCCAGTAAAAAATGCTAGTTATGGTTACTTCTATGATTGCATGAGGCTTGGGATGAGGGGATGAGGCCACAGGAATACAAACCACAGCAGAAATTAAGGCTGTGTTTACCATCTGTAGATTATCTGGGACCATTGGGTAAAAGGGGCCTAGACCCTGTAGGATTTACAACATGTGTCATAAATGTCTGGAGACTCAATCATGGTGATGAAAATCTTCCTCCAGACCTCCAAGGATACTCAAGAAATTTCAATAGTATGCCTTCCTTTTTAGGACATGGAGAGGTCTTTGCTTTATCTGTAAGGGCCATGACTAATGATCAAAAAATTCACCATACCGGGTGTTCCTGGGCACACTTATGCAATG
The DNA here is from genome assembly GCA_004027295.1 of Dolichotis patagonum. Taxonomy (NCBI): domain Eukaryota; kingdom Metazoa; phylum Chordata; class Mammalia; order Rodentia; family Caviidae; genus Dolichotis; species Dolichotis patagonum. The sequence goes on from PVJX010006888.1 coordinate 50,871, forward strand.
CAACTGCAAATAGAAGCACCAAAATGTCACCCAGGATCTGGAGGCAGATTTACTTACAATAGCAGGTACTAACCAGGATCATTATCAAAATATCAGGCCCACTAACATTATGAGCAATTCCTTTTAAGGTAACAGAGACATTATGATAACCATTGCTGATCACCTTGTATTTTATTTTTAAGTCATGTACTATGTCTATCCTTTTGGTTTAACTGACTTTGTTTTGTTTTGTCTCATTTGGTTTTACTCTCTTCAAAAAAAATATATATATATATATATATATATATATATATATATATATATATAGCCTGGAAGGCTCAGGGAGGGAGATTTTTATACAGCTTCAAAGGGGAAGAATTGTGGTATAGAACTTGGTTCTTTCTGATTGCTTCTTACAATATGCATCACAGTGACCAGATATTTCCTAGAAACAGGAGTAACAGGAACTGAAATAAACAGGAATTTATGTGGCAACTAACAGAAACCAAAATATATTGGTGGGGGGGCATTTTCTGCTATATAAGCACTAAAATCAATACAAAGTCTCTTCAAACAACTAAATATATAAATTCCATTTGACCTAAATATACCTCTTCTGGGTATCTTACCCAAATATTAAACACATCATATTACAGTGATATATGCATATCATATTCATAGCAGTACAACTCACAAGAGCTAAATCTTGCAAATGGCTTATGTGACTATCAACATATGAATGAGTATATAAAGTGTGTTATGTATTCACAATGAATACTAGATAGTCATAAAAATATAAACTTAAGTCTTTTGTAAGAAAATGGATAAACATTGCAATCATATTATATAGAATGAGTCACACAGAAGATTAAATATCACAGTTTCTCTTCTATGAGAAAAATAAAGTATGTTATTTAAAGACCAAAATGAAAGACAGATGATAATAAAAAGTGAAGTAGGCTTGTTGAAGACATAAAGTAGAGCTAGTGATGGTAGGAGAGGGAAAGTAAAGAAGGGAGGCAGAAATGGACAGGACTTCTCAGCATGGTGGCATAAACATGTAATCTCAGTTCTTGAGAGGTTAAGGCTTGAGGATTGCCACAAGTTCAAGGCCAGCCAAAACTACATAGTGAGTTCAAAGTTAGCATGAGCTACATAGTGAGATCTTATCTCAAAATTTTTTAAAAAATAAAAAAGTAAATATGACTAAGATGTGATATATATGTACCAATTCTCTATGATGAATGAATTTAGTACGTATCCCAAACAAGTACTAATTAAAAAAAATCCTTATGCTTAAAGTGATATCAACACTAGAATTTGTATAAAATAATCTGAAACATTAAAGTTATAGATAGGGTGTATAAGGATTGGTATTATAGGATTGGTATAAATCAACTGTTATTGAAATCAGTCTTCATCCTAAGTCTGAGAGCATAACTTGCCCAAGCTTGGAAAAAAGCAAATATATTTATTTATATCCTACCCTTCCATCAAAATTCCATCAAAATTTTCTGAGCAAGGAAGACATTTGAATTTATGGAAAATCTTTAAAAGATCTTAGTCCATGTATAGTTCTTGTGTTAAGCATAGATCTTCTCTGAGTAGAAATCTATTAGTGTCTCATGTCCGCAAGTTGTTGCTGGTCATTCTGAAGATTAGCTAATTATGTATCTTACTGTCCTTCAGACTAAATTGATACTTGCATCTCTAAATATTTTTTCTCTAAGATAAAGCTGTCAGTTATATTTTCTGTTTGGTAGCTTCCCTCAGATAATGGCTTCTCATGGCACTATCTTATGTTCTCTTTTCATGTATGCTTTCACCTTGGGATTATTCCTGCTTCCTACCTTAGTTTTCAATTCTTATTTTTGAAAATGAATATCAAATTGACTCAAATCTTCCATGGACAGGAGGTGATTAACATTCATGGTCATATTTTAATTCTTTTGATTCTAGTTTTGGATCAAGTTTCCCCTCTTAGCCCACCTAGCTGTTATCATGTAGAAAAGTTTAATACAGTGCTATAGAGTGTGCACAATTATCCATATAATGGATGTAGGAAAATTTACCAAAGTACAAATTCATTTTGCTCTGATACAGAATAAAGGAAAAGTATATTTTAGTAGATTAATTCAGAGTTTTTCTGAGCTATTCTTATCATTTGTTACTAATCATATCAATACATTTTTAATTTTTAAAAAAAAATTATTTAAAAAAAAGATAAAAATGATACAGAATTTAAAAAAATAGAACATTAAAACTAGTCAATATATTGTACATTGTTATCTTAAAATGAGTTAGATTACAAGATTTATACGTGAACAAATGATCAATCAATACATATTTAAACTGTATTTTATGGATCCTTAAGGTTTCTATAAAGAAATGTGAGGGCATAAGACATTAAACTTCTATTTCAACATGATTTTATTCAAATGGATTAACTTATATTTCTTTTCATATTTTTATTTGGAAAATGTTGTCACAACATTGGAAGTCTCCCTGTGGGCTCAGCGGGAGGTCAACAATGTGCACTGTCGGGTTTGCCTGAGTAGAGCAAGGTAAGGAAGCTGCCCCTCCTGACTGAGGCAGGTAGTGTAGTGAGGTACAGAAAACTCCGAAGGTTGGGGTGAACAACACACCCATTCTCAGTTCAAGTACCAGTACATCCCAGGAATAAAAACTTCAAGAATTTTGGAAGTCATATGCCCACTATGAGTTGACATGACAACCTTGGGAGATAGATGCCTAGTTGGCTTTCCCTAGTGTCTAATGAATCAAATAAGTTTGGCAGCTGACAAATTGAGAACTCAGAGCTATCAGGCCTAAATGAATAGAAATGCCACACATGAGGCAGCAAGGCTGCCAACTGCCTGTCAGGATCTGTATTCACTGCATAAGGAACAAATGTTATGCACAGAGGTCTATGATGTACAAAGGAGTACTCACTGTGACTGATTTAGCTTGCATTTACTACTATTCAGCTGTCTCAAGAATAAACTGTGTAAATGGAAATTCTACATATGAGCTAAATTTTGTTGTATTTGCATTTAAGATATCATTGATCTACATAATATTAAAAGGTAAAATTCTAGTAAATAATTTTAAATTTTAATTTTTGTGACTTAATATAGTTTTAATAAGAAATAGAAGTAGTATGATAGGATATTATTGGACAAGAGAAATACATTTAAGTACTTTTTGCTGTTTTTCAAGTAAGGTTCTTCACATTTCATTTTGCACTAAACTCTGAAAGTTATGCGGATGGCCTTGACTATTATACAATTTTATAATTCAAACGTAGTTTTCACTGTTTTGTGGAATGCAATTAAAATTTCTGCTTGGGCACAGTTTGATGCTCTTGGGTATACTTTTAAGATTTCTGGTGGAAGTGTAGCAGTGCTCAGTATAATTATTCTCCATTATTTTAATAAAATCATAGTACATACTATGCAATTTTTGTGAAACATGAGGTTCTCTACTCTGGTTTGGAAGAGGTCTTATTCCCGGTTTTACATGCCTATGAGCATTCTCAACTCTTATCATTTCTGTAGGCTTTATATATTTTTTTACTCACATACATTAGTCAATATTATGATCAGTACTTGAGGGATCACTTGATAGTTCTCAAGAAATTATGTACTTTTTTCTGTGACCTCTAGCTAACTTGATTTCCATGGACTCTTATTTTTGTCTTTTCAATTAATGGATGCCATCATCCCCTATCTAAAGTCTTTAGTCCTCTTTTACAGCCTGAGAATTCATGAAAGTAATCAATTTAAAAATTCGTGGAACTCAGTAGGGTATGGTGTCACACATCTATAATCTCAGCTCTTGGGAAGTTAAGGCAGGAGGATCACTGTTAGTTTGAGGCCAGCCTGGGTTACATAATGAGTTCAATGCCAGCCTGAACTACATAGTGAGAGCCTATATCAAGAACAACAATTATATATATATATATATATATATATATATATATATATATATATATATATATATACTTGCTTATTTCCTGTCCTTTTTGTTTCTTGGTGTTCAATATTTTGAAAATAATTTTTATCAAAAAAATGAAGAAAGAAAGAAACAAATAAAGGAAGGAGAGTAAACATACCTTAGTCATAAGGCCCTGGGTTGTTTTTAATCACCAAAATCAGTCAATCAATCAATCAATCTCTGGAAAAAACAGAGTGTTCTTGATTTCCTTGATTAAGTACAAATAAAACAGTACTAAATATAATGATACATATTTTAAAAACTGGAAAAATAATGAAATCTTTATTTTATTTATTGAATAGAAATAAATTTGTACTAAATAAACTGAAATATATTAAATATAATCTTTCAGTTTATGTCCACTCTCAACCTTTTGTGTCTTCATTTATTCTGTGACTACATTTTTTTCTTAAAAAAGTCATAAGTGGAAAAAAATTATTTATATTAGCTGAGTAATAGCTCTTCAAATAGAAGTTTTAATTTGCCCAGGAATAGAAAGAAAGTCAAAGCAGAATCAGAATATAGAGCCAAGAATTTCCAAACAATTTTGTTGCATTGTATTGCTGTTAAAATATAGCTAAAGAATGTTTAAACTATAAGGGTATATAAATGAAAGGTATAAACTATAAGGATATATACATGAAAGGTATCACACTAAATCTACCTGTAAACTCATGAATGATTAAAGATCATGATAAAAGGAATCATTTATTAACACTTTCACTTGTTCCAAATTTCTATTCTTATGTATACATGACTGCAGATGTATACATCTTATGTATAAATGACTGCAACTTTCCTTGTAAAAATAGGAGGTAAGAGTTAAGGCTTAAGAATTGCCACCAAAGTATTATATCTCTGAATTCCTAAGTGAACTCTAGTAAGGTATATCCTGCTGTCCTTGGTTATATGCTTGTCACCTATGAAAATTTAGAGTTAGAGACAAAGGTCAGAGGTTTTTTAAAAAAATTTTTTTATGATTGATTCTGGAATAAATATTTACCTTATTAGCTATGTTATTGTTTTCAGGTATAGTGAGTCAATTCTGAGAATGAGACAGAAAATACAGTGGAATAAACTTGGCTAGGTTATTTCAATGTAGGTTTAGCTATAATGTGTTTATTGATGACAGTTTCTGTTTACTGCAAAAAAAGAATATCAACTTATAGTTTGTCTGTGATTCATTTTTCATTCACCCCAAATACATAAAATGCTGGTATATATCTTAACAAATGCGAGACGCTTTTTTAAAAACAACAAAATATTTATCTTCATTTGAATTTGAAGCAAAACTCAATTAAGTTGCATTTTTTTTGCTATCATCAGCATCACCACTACCATCTCCAATCCCCTACCCATCAACAGTAGCAGCAGCAGTAGTAGAGGCAGCAGCACTCTGACGCTTTTTGGATATGCATATGAGATTTGAGCTGTTATATAGATCATCATGCTAACTTGTTCCACCAAAATAGAGTCATTTTGGAGCATATGGAATGAGATTGTTTAGGAATATATAACTTTGTTCAAATTACCGTTACTGAGAATTGTAGGAAACAATTAACTTGCTAAAATGTGACCTACATTTTGGCCCAATGTGGCATATATAGTATTATTAAGCAATCATATATTTTAAATGTCATATGTTTATCTCGTTACTGCTTTAAAAATTGACACAATTGTATTACTGCTAGATTTATTTTTAAATAAATGCAAAGCCTTGAAGCCACACATAATATCCTATAAATGAGCTAAAAACCATTTGTGTTTTTTGTGAAATTGTACAAGTAATTATAAAACTGAATAGAATGTAAGTTATATGCATTTTCATATATGTTATAATTTAGAAATTGGTTATTTCATGCATAAATGTTCATTTTTGTTTTTATTCTCTTCTTGTATTGGCACAATATGTTTAAAATTAAATTTGTCTTTTTAAACAGGTGAATAAAAACTTAAAATTGCATGTATTAATGGAATAACATGTTATGAAATACTTATACACTGTACAGTGTTTAAATAAAATTAAATATATTTACCTCACTTACTATTTCTTTATAGTAAAAAAATTCAAAATATTTTTTCTTGCTTTTTGGAATGTAGAATCCATTATCGTTATCTATAGCCACCCTACCGTGCAATATTAACACATAAAAATTCCTTATTTCTGTCTAACTGTATCTCAGCACCCAGTGATTTGCTTTTCACCTTTCTCCCTCTGGACATATTGTTGAGCTTCATATTTGACTATGTTGCCAATTCATGATTATGTACAATGCAGTCATATTAATAAATCTGTATTCAATCCCATATAAGCCATAAGGTAGTTAGACCCACAAGAATGACTGAGTTTATTACACATATTTCTTATGAACATAGCTTAAGAATAATTACTAGAATGTATTTATGCATATATGTAAATGATGCTATTCAATTAATTAACTATTATTTGGAATTTTAGGATCATTTTTCTACCAAATATTGCAACAAAGCATATGCTGAAATGAATACTTCTTGACAGAAATGATGAGTCAGTTAATTTGAGGTCCAACTGACGTTAGCTAGAACAGATCACTTAATGTGACCCTGAAATTTCTAGGAACTTTTAGAAGAAAAGATGTTTCTCATTTCTTGAAAATTATACTACTTTACCAAGACAACAATAATGTGGCTGAATTACTCATAGACCTTTTCAAAAATGGAATGGCTGAAAATCTTAGAGATCTTCATTGTAGTATTGATATTGAAATATTAGGAGACAAATTATGATTTACTAAATCTTGAATATCTAACCTGATATCTTCTGATGTCCTATACCTAGCTGAGACAATATATCGTTTGATTTTCCTAAAAATTTGTTGGTCTATTCTCAAAGATACGTAAATATGTTGTTAAACACAGTGTTAGATGCTTTCAGCAAAAATTATGACATTTTTACTTGCTTATGTTTAATGAAATTGTCAAAATGAAAAGACAACCAAAGGGCTAAGCATAATAAATTGTATCTTCACTGAAACTTTTGTTATTTTATTTAAAGGATCCTATTAATTGTACATTGACATAAACTGGTGATTGGAAAAGACACTCAGGAAATGGATTAAGCAAATTTGGTCTTCTTTAAGGCTATGTCCATGGGACACCATATAACTGTTGTACGGCTTTTGTTAATTAAGTGAATACATTTATCAAATAAGATGATGAGTCATCTTGCTCTCAAGTTAAAAGTATCTCTCCCTTCTTCAATGACTAACATTCAACTCTGTATTTTATTTACTATTTTTAAATGATCAGATCTTACAGTGTCAGTATCAATAAATCCAGAGTTGTCCACAATTGCCCAAATGTGGTCTAAGTATTTTGATACTTTTATCAGCTTCATTTACTCACTACATGAAGGATTTCAATTGCAGCATCAGATTTCAATTGTAGATTTATTCAAAGGACAAAACAGTAACAAGTTATATTTTGCCTCCTCCTATCTTATCCCAGGTATCTCTTCCCAAATAAATTTAAAAAGTACATTTCTGTGTTTCTTCTAGAGAAATCTGTCAATATTAAACTAATATTTCCCTTTACTAATGTTTAAAAAACTTTCAACTGACTTACATTATTATGCATTAAAACATTTTTCATAAAATGAAAAGGTAAAGGAGGGAGGGAGGAAAGTTTAGAAATTCTTGGATTTAAGTTTTAAGTCACCAATACGGTGTAGCAATCTTACTATCATTATTTTACATACATCACCCACTTTGATCTGATTATTTGAAGCCCTTGAGATTAATTCTCTAGGATAATTGCTTTTAGTGTTTCCTCTCCACCATTTTCTTCCCTATCTCTCATTCTTTCCTTCCTTTTCTCCTTTCTTCCTTTCTTGCTTTCCTTCTTTCCTTCTTTCCTTCCTTTCTTTCCTTACTTTTCATCTCTTCCTTCCTACCCTCCCCATTGTTTTCTTTCTTCCTTCTTCCTCACCAATTAAAGCAATACAATAATATGATTTTCTGTAGTATTTAAGGTGACTCTTAAATTTAGTCTAATTTTATATAATCTGATATATAAAATTGGAACCATTTTAAACAGGATCTTTTATTTTTATGATATTGTAGTGAATTTATGACATTGTAATGAATTTATGGGGAGGATCAAATTAAAAAACGAAGGGAATGACTAGTTGCTCAGGCCTATATGCATTTATTGTCTAGACAGCCAACTAGAAGACATGCCTATATGGAAATGTTTAGACTTACTATTGATTGTTATTGGAAGTATAAAAAGTCAACTCTTCTACTATACCAAACTTCTAATTATTATAATTTTAATTCTGTCCAAAAAGTATATAAATGTGAGCTCATCTTATCAATTAAAAAGAAGCATGTAAATAATAAAACTGATGATTAAAATTACTGTTGATCAACTCATTTCATTCTGCTTTCATCTCTTCTATTTGATTAAAGCAGAGGATTACAAACTGCCTCTCTTGAAGTCATATGATTTCCTCTAACAAGATATAAAAAGTTGTAACTTCATGATTTATCTCTCCAAATATTCTTCATCTGAGAAGATGCAACAACTTCTCAAAAGAGCCATAGCTCATAGTATAACACTGTGGGGACAAGCTTAACACATAACTTCTGTGCAGAGAACAATCAGAGTACTATAGTATGTAGGACATGTGACAGACCATAGCTAAGAGGAGTCAAGAATATCAGTACCAGGTGTGAAATTGTTTTCCTATAACAAAGTAAGCCCAAATTTTTAAAAGGAAGAAATATGTAACGCTAGCTCAGCAGCAGGAGAAGGGGAAGCATAAAATCTAATGTCCTCAGAAGTTTGGGTACTGCCTTTTAGCTCGAGAGCAGAGTTTTAATGACAATATTCTCATTAGCTCTGCTTTACTGGACTATTTCAAGCATTCATCATCTCTAGTGGCTAAAAGCCTAGTTCAGGCACAATTAGTGGAGGAGGGTATCAGAGTATTGAAAAGGTCTTACTGCTTAAGGGAGTAAAAAGAAGGTGGTCCTGAGCCCTTCATCTAGTCTTGTACATTTATTAAAGGAAAAATTATTTATCTTCCTACACATAAATTAAACAGATACAGTATCTCTCCCTTGTGGACCAGGAGCCACTGGGGAAAACTAGATTAGGCCTAGAGAACTGATGCAACTTAGTGTGATGTGTTACTTCATGGAGCAATAAGTTGGCAACACACTTTGAATCCAAATATTTTTAATATGGTTTGTCATATATGCACAGATGAAAGATAGGTTTCAAAAAATATTTCCATTGCCATTTCTGTATTGTTTGAGCCTTAAGCATTGTATCAGAGTCTACACAAATGGGTATTTTGAACACAAAGAACATGGATGAAAACTTGGTTCTGGGAAGGTACTTGTGAAACAAAATAAAACAAAGAGATAAACAAAAACACTTATTATAAAGAAATCCATAATTTTTATTCAAATGTCAATTAGTCTGTCTGTAGCTTTTTGCCTCTTTGTTGGTCACTACCATTTTTTGTCTGCAAGATAGCTGTCCCCTTAAAAGCATGCATAGATTATATTGTTCAATTTACCCTGTGTAGCAGGACCATACTAATCTGTCCTTCTATATTTTTACTTTCAGAATTTATATGTTGGGTTTTTAGCTAATTGTCAGACTCATATAAATGATATTAATATGCGTGTTGTGGTTTGTTATTGTAATGTTAATGAATAATGAAACATTCAGTGTGTTCTAATAAATTCTGATGAAGTGAAATGCTTAAATTGTTTATTTTACATACGTTTTCCTCCTTTAAAAAATAAAATTTATCTAAAAGATTCAAAATCTCCAACAAGAATCTGGAGATATGTGATTTGATGTTTTTTCCCTATATACTAAGTCACTGTGCAAGAGTTAGGAATTGTGGATTTTCACTTTTGCTTGGAGCTTAAGACAGCAAGGAGAGGCAGGATAGTTTAGGATACCAAGTTTTTTTGTTACTTTTAAAAACTTTCCATCTTTCTTCATGCTATCCTTCTTTTGGGCAATATGCATATATTTAGGACATGTTTTTAATGTAGCTTGCTAATGTTGAGAACACATAGTCACTGTTACAGCACTGCTATAATAGTGTAGATGTGATATGCTGTTCAAAAAAATCATGCTCACATTTGTTGCACTTGCATTAAAAATAAGAATGAAGAGATACGTGGAAATAGTTGACTTTTTCTTTAATATATTAGTCATTTGGTTGGATTATCATATTAAACATATCCATATATTTAAAGTCCATGTAATGTGATCATTTAAATTTGCATGTGAACAATTTTCAAAAATGAAAAAGATTTTGTGATGGATGTAGTGATATATTGATATATTACACGTCATCATTCTTTTGCAAATTAAGATATTCTGGGCACCATGAAATTGTTATGTCTTTGTAATACTGTATTATGTATATTTTTGTCTTAGTTTCACAGACTTTTGATAATCATAATGTTATGTATAGCTTATTTTCCATGGAATTGAAAATAAGCCATGGCATACCCCCTGGGATATTGCTACCAAAAACAAAGAGAAGTCAAAGTTTAGTAATGATCAGTAAGGCAGTAACTTTTATTTTGCACTTCAGAAATATTTTTGTTTTTGCTTCCTGAGACAATATTAGCTAGCTTTGAAGTCAGATTGATCTAGAATAAAAATAGGCTTACTTGCTATATAAACCTGTATCAGTCTGTCATTTTCTCCCTGTAAATGAAATAACAATACTTCACAGGGTTATTGTGTAAAGTGGGAAAAATATAATTGCCTGGCACAAGTATATATTGCTTCTCAGTCTAATCTTTATTTTTTGGCAGCACTTTACAGTTGTCAGACATATTTACTAATATTACTTAGATGAACTTTACAACAATTCAACCAGATAAGTAAGCCAAAAATAATTATTACAGATTGCAAAAATAAGGCTGATATTCCCAGTAATCACAAAATCTGCCAGGAATTTGAGTGAACTTCTCAAAGACTAGTACATGCTTTCAGTATTCTATCAGGTTTTGCAAGATAAATCTCTCTTCTGTTTTTTTTAAAGTGTAAGGAAATGCATTTATACTTATATGTGAACATCAGTGTATATTATTTAGATATCTTTTTTTCTACAGCAATTTTGTAAATTGAAAATATGTATTACATTTAAATTCCTTGTACAATGTTCCAAACACTTCTTGTTACTGGAAGTATTATAAGTAAAATTCTCCTATTATAAAATGAATTTTCTGTAGGGAAATCCAATCCACAGTAAACCAAAAATTTCTATGAACTAGTTGCTTAAAAAATCAAAGTAGTGGAACATCAGTACATGAGGGTAACGGTTAAGTACAAAAAACACCTGATCTTAACTGTTTTCTTTGGTGTAGAATAAAAAAATGAGAATACTAAAAAGAAATTTTAATCCCTCAAAAACACTTAAAATCCAGGCCAGTTATTGAAACTGCCAATACAGAATAAATTGCTGACAATGTTTAATCACCCCAATACCACCTCTTGCTGCTCCCTGGATAATTGCTCATATTTGATGACTGTCTCCCCTAGGTGTCCCTAAGGCTATCACTATCTTTCTTTACTAATGGATTGTCCCTTTCAGGTAGTAGTGACTATGAAGACAGGTGGGAATACACTACAATGCAAATTCACTGCCTGGAATTTTTGTACCCTCAAGAAGAGCACCCAATAGAGACAACTGCTAAGAACAATGCAGCATGATTTGAGACACTTAAGGAAATATGGTAAACTGCACTTTACTAAAACCAGTTGCACAGTGCAAAACTCTATAAGAATATTTGTCTTTATGCACAATTTTATACAAATGGAAAATAGTTATGAAAAGTGACTGACATAACCATATTTTAATTGATTACTTATAGTAATTCTGCTACTTCTGATTCAGAAGCTCAGCTTCTCAGTTTCCTCAGACTTCAGTTGCTAAAGTCTCAAATGAAAGAAGACATATACCCAAATATGTTTTGTTTGTACTCATGTGATAATATTTATTCCAATTTGCCTTGAAAGAGTCATTATGAAGATATCAGCTACTCTTGCTAGGCCATGAGCTTCTAAAAATACCAGAAAATTTATTTTTTTCTTCCTGAGCCTAGTAGAATGTTATGTGCATCACAGATAAAGAAGTCTGAAGAACTAAACAATATGACCATGAGTGAAATATGAAACAAACAAACAAAAAAGAGGAAGTTGACACACTGTAATCATTTATGTTCTTTTCACAGTCATTAGTTTGTGTTTTCTCATTTTCAAGAAGGAAAATTGTGATGTAATTTAACTTTTTCCTAAAGTTTTCTAGGCCAATAAACATAGCAACATTAAAAGACTGCACAGCAAATAATATTTTGTTGAGAAACTTGTGGGTTTGGCAAAAGGAACAATCGATCATTTATTTTCTCTGGTATGCTTTTAATTCCCATGATAATCCAAAGATTCATGTGCTATTATCTTCGTTTTAAAATGAGAGCTAAGAGGGTGAAAATATTGGACATTTGCCCAAGGTCACTCTAAGTAAACTGTGGTGCCAACTGTCAAATTCAGGTGTCTGATCACAAAGCCAGTTATCATTTCAGTATAACACAAATGTTTATTCCTCCTCCTTTGCAACCATTATTTTAAAGGAGCCAGAATTAGAGAAAAATCATTATATACAAGTGACAGGAGAAGTAACAAAAACTAATAAATTCATTTACTATAGAAATAAAATTAGAAGCATATTTTAAAGTTTAGAAGTATTGAAGAAGTAGAAACTGGATGCAAATAGATTCTAAACATTAGGCAATTTAAACACAGACAAAGGAGAGAACTTAGAAATTCATATAATAACAGAATTCTGTAAACTCATCTTCTGTATTAAACTTAGCAGCTGTTCCCTAAGAATTCCTAAGGTATGGGCCTCAGGAAGCAAGAACAACCTCAGGCTAAATAAACACTAGCAGTAAATCAATTGCTCACAAAGCCATGGTCATGAATTTTAGTATCTTTATCTTTTAAAATATTTTGAAAATTAGTATTAATTTTTATGTTTAAGGTTACATAGTATATTTTGCACATATGCATTTAGATTTGCATATGATAAAAGTTTAGATATGCAAGAATACATGTAATGGAGCACATCTATCATTTCATAAAAGCAATATTTTTTTAAAAAAATGAACCTGTGTTTCTTAACCATCAAGTATGGAAGGTGTATCTTTGGCGTTCTTAAGAAATTCTTAAGAAATTCATAGTTTTTGCCATATGATGAATGAAATTATTGTTATACTCATCACAGAGGTGAAAAGAGTGATTCACAATTTATTTGGAAACTCACCCATGCAATGAAGCAGAACAGTCATAAATTTACTGAACTTTCCAGAATAAATGTCCAGAGTCAACCATCTTTGATGTCATATTATTCCGTGTAATGACATCAGGAGAAGTGCTCTATTCTAATGCTAAATATTCTCAGAATTTTATGAAATCCTGAAAGTGTTATTATTTCCTCTTAATTATCTTCTTATTCAAGTTGTCAATCTCAGAAAGAGCTAGTGAATATAAACATTATTAGGAGAGAAACAGACATATTATCAACCTGGCTAGACAAGTATTTTATTTATACATATATTGCCTTTACCAACTGGTAAAAACAGAACATATAGTTAACTGAGGTACAAATTCAAATGCTCCTTTATTCACGGTGAAATCTCTTTTATCTTGGATGCTGTTTATTTACTCATTAGTTATTTTAATCATCAGAAAAATATGCAGTTTTAGTAAGAAAGAGAAGAGCCATGTTCATATTTAATTAGGTCTTCCAGTTTCATTATGAAGAGTCCATAAAACACTACGATGAAATCTTTGATGAGAAGACAAGCATGATACCAAAAACCAACAGATAGAATTATGTTAAATTTACTAGCTTCACAGAAACAAAACACTGAGAGTGTGGAGACAATCTGCAGAATGAGAGTACATTGTTAGCAACTACTCCTTGAGATTAATATCCAGAATATATTAGTAACTTAAATTACACCTTCAAAATGAAAGATCCAATAAAAATGTCAATATAAATGGATAGACATTATTCAGAAGAACAAGATCATGATTATCTTCTTTCTCTTTGTGTCTACCTTTTCCTCTTGAAATTACTACATTACAGGTCACCATGGGAGGTGATAGTATCTGTGCCTAAAGTATTGATTGCCCTCTAGTGGATAGAGTACACAGATTTCTTGTTAATATGTAATAACATAAATACCAATCTTGAAACAATCAAAATAGTCTTTATATTTTCTTTGAAAATATGTGACTGCTAGCTTTGTCTTTGTGCTTTTAGAACGTGTCTTTAAAATAATCTCATATTAAACTTCCACTGTTGATTTATTTTCATGTATTATCAAAAAACAAGAGTCGCATTTGCAAGTCTACTATGCAATAGGTATACTGACCAAATCTGAGAGGGATAAAAAAAAAACACATGCATGATATCTGCCTTTCCATTACGCACATACCTCAACTATTATATGTGCATGGGAGGAGAAAAAAAGTACAGACTATTTTTAACTGGCATTAAGTGCTAACCACAGTATTTCCTTGAGAAGAGGAAGGCTATTGAGTTGCAGAAAGAAATGATAATCTCCTATTTCTTCACTGTCAGATCATAACAGAAATCTCCTGGTAGATGAGAGTAGACCATAAATGAGGTCATGATTTGAGAAAGCTATAAAACTTAAATCCTTAGGAGCTCTGAACAAAAGTGTTATATTTTAACTCTAAAAATTCTTTTAATGTAAGATTACTTATTTACTTCCTCTTGGGAATATCACAGCTCTGAGGGTTACCATAGGTATATTATAATTCAGAACATCTAATATAAAAAGCATTTGTGAAAGTTTTTAATATATCTAATAATGGCTAAGTAAGCTTTAACATGGGTCACAATGAGGTTGAGAGAGGCATTTCATACATCCCAGTAAAATAAGAACGTGGATAAACTCCCATGTTTTTAAAATTAGTACACTTTTGGAATACATTAAAAGTTATATTTTTCTTGGTGAATTGGTGCATATGATGACTTGTATTACTCTTTACTTCTACATGACTTTATCTCTTCCTGCTTCCCCAGAAACCTTTCCTTTCTCAACAGAGTATAACTCCTTATTTCATATCATTTCTCTGTTATTTTTCCATTGTAGTTATTTATATTTTATGTTCTGACATTACAGAAACCTTTGAATATCTAATATTCTATATTTGATTAATTTCACTTAGTTTCTTGGTCTCATGATCTATTCATTTTGATTTATTTTTGATCCATGTTTATATGTTAGTAGTACTCAAATGTGTCTATAAACAATATTTCCTTTTTAATCCCCATGTTAAAGGCCATGTAGATATAGATATTGTGAATTAGGTTGGTATAAACATGGGCATTCATGTATCACTGTAATATCATGACTTTACATCTTTTGGGAAGATAACAAGCAGAGATATATTAGGTTCAAAGAGAAATTATAGTTTTATCTTGGGAACAAATATCTATAGTGATTTCCATATTAATTGTACAAGTTTACATTTGTACCAACAAAGTGAAAGGATTTCTTTTATCCTACAGTCTAGCAAATATATATATATATATATATATATATATATATATATATATATATAATTTTTGATAATAGCCATTCTTACTGGAGTAAAGTAGAATCTAAGTACTGTTCATATTTTACTTTCCTTAATGGTGAAAGGTGCTGAACATTTTTTTCATTTATTTATTGACAATTTGTACTTTTCCTCTTCCCTAGAAGTAGCTCATAGAAATTAATTCTTATTCTGTAGGTTGGCTCTTGACTCTGTTATTTTTTTTCTTCGCTGTGCAGATGTTTATTGATTTGATATAATACTACTTGTTGATACATTTTATTATGCTGTGTGTAATTAGAGTTATATTCAGAAAGTCCTTCTCTATGCCTGTTTTCTTAAAAAGTTTTGCTTATTTTTTCTTTGGCCACAAAAGTTTATTTTTTCTTAACCACAATTGCACACTTTAGACATACATAATTGTCACATTGAGCATAGGAGATATGTACCGATGCATAATATATCTTGATACTTCTTTTTTCACCAGTCATTTCCCCTCCCTTCAACCCCTCTTCCACACCTTATTTACACAAGCTTTGTTTCCACTTTTTCTTTGTATTCTCTTTTTTTTAGAGAGAGGAAAAACAAAACAGAACAAAGCAGATTAGAAGAAAACAATGTAATTGACACGGATTTCAAAGCAAGACAACAAGAGATCAACCGTGGCTACCATAATTTATCTTATTTTCTTCTAAACAGTTGTCTATATCTTCACACAATGAATTCATACAAAACAATTTTTTCATTTATTTATTGACAATTTGTACTTTTTCTCTTCCCTAGAAGTATCTAATAAAAATTAATTCAGTATTAAACTGATCAGAATAGAAACCAGACAACAGGAAAATCAACAATGGCTATCATAATGTCTCTGGTTCTCTTAAAAAATAGCTGTCCATACCTTCATGTAGGTTGAAATTAAATACTACAAAACAGACTAAAACTACTCTGAACAAAGAATAAAAACATTATTGGAATTCACAGCATGATGATAGGAAATCAGCAGAGGATACCATAATGTCTCTTTTTCTTCAAAATCGCTGTTCATTTCATCATGCATAACATAATCGATTCAATTTAACTGTTTAGGAGAAGTTCTAGGGATGTATAAGCCTCTACATGTACATCTATCCTTTCTTCACTAGAGGGAATAACAAAATAAAACAGAACAGATTACTAGTAAAACAAGAAACAAAAAAGACAAATAAATAACAATAGTAAAAAGCCCAAAATAAAGACTAGGCCTTCAAAACAATGTGGTAGGAACCTAACTAAGGCTGTTATTTTACATAGTGATCTTCAGAAGAGTTCCTCAGATCACCACACAAACATGCAAAAGTGTTCCAATCCCATGAATGTTAACTGTTTTGTTCCAAGAACTAATAGAATTTGTAGCACAATAATATTGGTTATCATAAGTGTGTTTATACAAATTTAGATATTTTTCCCTTCTTGTTTTGTCTTTTTCACTGAAGTATTTTTATTTTTCCCCTTTGGGCAGATTCTTAACCTTCCACAGTATTTGTTGAGGATTTTGTATCATATGTACTGTTACCATTTCTTAAACTAGGGAGACAATATGGTATTTACACATGTGAGTTTGACTTATTTCATTTATGAGTATGGTCTCAAGTTGCATACGTTTAATTACAAAAATCTTAATATGATCATTCATATATCTGAACAGTATTCCATTGTATAAAAGCACATCTTTTTTTATCCATTCCTTAATTGAATGACATTAATGTTGTTTCCAAGATCTGGCTTTAAAAATTGTGCTGTTGTAAACATAGGTGCTCCTGTATCATTGCGAAATGATGTTTTCAGTTGTTCTGAGAATATGCCTAGAAATGGATTAGCTGGGTCAATTGGGACTTCCGAACCCAGCTTTTTGAGGAAACTCCAGACTGACCTCCACAGTGGCTGCACCAGTCTACACTCCCACCAACAGTGCAGAGGAGTTCCTTTTTCACCACAACCTTTCCAGAATTTGTTGTTCTCACTTAACCTGGCCATTCTTTCTGGAGTGAGATGGAATCTCAGTGTGGTTTTTAATTTGCATTTCTCTAATGACCAATGATGCTGAACATTTTTTTTCATATATTTACTTGTCATTTGTGTTTCTTCATCTGAGAAGTGTGTATTCATCTCAAATGCCCATTTTTCGTTTGGGTCTTTGAATTTTGGGGTCTGATTTTTTAAAAATTCTTTGTATGTTCTAGATAGAAGTCCTTTGTCTTAGGGACAGTTACTAAGAGTTTTTCAAAATTCATGGGTTTTCTCTTCACTTCAATGGATATTTCTTTTTACACGCAAAAATGTTTAAATAAGATGAGATCCCAGTTATTAATTCTGGGAAGAATTTCCCGTGCAGTTTGATTTTGGTTCATGAATTCTCTGCCCACCTCTATATCTTCAAGAATTCTACCTACTTTGTCTTTCAACAGATTTAGTGTTTAGATCTAGAAAAATCATTCCTAAAAAGTCAACACTCAAAAATCAATAGCATTTCTACACATAAACACTTTAATATTTATATCTTTGATCCATTTTGACTTTAGTTTAGGACTTGATGATAAACATGTGTCTAGTTTTAGTTTTTGACATATGAAGAGACAGTTTTTCCACCACCACTTATTAAAGAGACTATGCCTCTTTCAGTGAACATCTTTGGTCCCTTTGTCAAAGATAAGGTGGCTGAGTGTGTTTTTAGTTGTAGCTGTATCTTCCATTCCATTAATCTATTCCATTAATCTTCAGGTCTGCTTTTTTCCAGTACTACGCTGATTTTATTACAGTAGCTTTGTAGCATAACTTCAAGTCGGGAACTGTGATGCTTCCTACTTTGCCTTTGTTATGCAGAATTGCATTTACCATTCTAGGTGTTTTCTGGCTCCAGATCGATTTTAGGAATGGTTTGTCTAGATCTGTGAGGTCTGCTAGTGGTGTTTTGATTGTAATTGCATTAAATCAATTTTTGGAGAATGGCCATTTTCACAATGTTTGTTCTTCCTATCCATGAACAAGGAATGTCTTTCCATTTTCTGAGGTCCTCTTCAATTTCATTTTTCAGGGTATTTTAATTTTCCCTGAGTAGATCTTTTACTTCCTTTTTAATATTGATTCCTAATATTTCATTTACTTGCATGCTATTGTGAAGGGTGTGGCTTCCCTTATTTCTCACTCAGTGAGTTTTTTGTTTATGTGTAGAAATACTATTGATTTTTGAGTGTTGACTTTGTATCCAGCTATACTGTGGAATTTAGTTATTATACATAAGAGTCTTTCTATGGAGTTTTGGGGATCTGCTACGTAGAGTATCATGTCTTTTGCAAATAATGATAATTGTACTTTTTCTTTTTCTAGCCTTACTCCTTTTATTTGTCTCTCTTTTCTGATTTCTATGGCTCTTATTTTCAGCACTATATTAAATAGGAGTAGTGATAATGGACATTTTTTTCTTGTTCCTGATTTTAGAGTAAAAGTTTTCAATTTTTGCCAATATAATGTGATGCTGGCTATTCATTTGTGATAGATGGATTATATCCTATTGAGGTAAAGACAATCTATTCTGATTTTCTGTGGGGTTCTTATCATACATGAGTTTTAGACCAAATCAAATGCTTTTTCTGCATCTTTAGAAATTATCACATGATTCTAATTATGGCTCTTGGTATGGTGAATTACATTTATTGATTTGCATATGTTGAACCTTCCCTGCATTCTTGAGGTGGATCCCACTTGGTCGTGGTATATAATCTTCTTGATGATTTGCTGCATTTTGTTTACCAGTATCTTATTGAGAATTTTTGCATCTGTGTTCAATATGGAGATTGGCCTGTAGTTCTCTTTTTTCATTGGATCTATATCTGGTTTTGGTATTAGAGTAATACTTGCTTCCAGGAATGACTTAGGTATAATTCCTTCCCTTTCAATATCATTGAAGAATTTGAAGAGTGTTGGCATTAAGTCTTCCTTGAATATTTTGTATAATTCCACAGTGAATCCATCAGGACCTGAGCTTTTCTTTGTTGGTAAGGTTTTAATCACATTTTCAATTTCATTAATTGAAATTGGGATATGCATCAGTTTTACATGTTCTTGGCCCAGTTTTGTAAGTTCATATGTTTCTAGGAATCTGTCTATTTCTTCTGTTTTCAAACCCATGAGAGTAGAGGTTTTTGAAGAAGGTGTTGATGATCTTCTGTATTGCCAAAGGGTCTGTAGTGATTTTGCTTTTTTCATTCTTTATTGCATGAATTTGAGTTTTTCTTTCCTTTTTTAATCAGATTCATTAGGGACTTATCAATTTTATTTATTCTTTGAAAGAACCAACTCTTTGGTTCACTGATTCTTTGCATTGTTTTCTTAGTCTCCACTGCATTGTTTCCCACTCTGATCTTTATAATTTCCTCCGTTCTTTTGGTTTTGGGCTTGACTTACTCTGCTCTTTCTAGCTGTTTGAGGTATAGCATCAGGTTGTTTGTGTCTTCAACAGTTCTATGTCATGGAAGTATCTTATTTCTCCATCAGTTTTGAAGGACAGTTTTGCAGGGTACATCCAACTGGGTTGGAAGTCATTTTCCTTTAAGATCTGAAATACTTAAATTCCATGCTCTTCTTAACTGCATTGTTTGTGTTGAGAAGTCTGCTGTAATTCTGATAGGCTTTTCTTTATAGGTCATCTGTCTCTTCTCTCTAACAGCTTTTAATATTCTCTTCTTATATTGGATATCAGGGATGTTGATTATATTATATGTCTGGATGTAGTTTTATTTGGTTATGGCGATTGAGAGTTCTATATGCCTCACTATGTGTATCTCAGTTTCCATTCTTATGTTTGGGAAATTTCCAGCTATGACTTCTCTAAATAGCCTCTTGATATGTTTTGTGCTGTCACCTTTTTCATTTACAGCTATCAATCTTATATTGTTTTACTTTGAATCATCTTGCAGCTGTTGAATTGCTGTTTCCTGATTCCTTATTTTTAAAAGATCTTTCCTTTCCTGTTCACTAGCTACACTCGTGTTGA
The DNA here is from genome assembly GCA_004027295.1 of Dolichotis patagonum. NCBI lineage: Eukaryota > Metazoa > Chordata > Mammalia > Rodentia > Caviidae > Dolichotis > Dolichotis patagonum. Next base: position 71,530 of record PVJX010006888.1, read on the forward strand.
AAATCTGAGAGTCTATCTTCGCTTTCATTGAGACGGTTTTGCCAACTTTAGATGGAATTTTTGATTTTCTGGGTATCTTTTTAATCTGTTTCATGCATTCTATTTGTTTCTTATGTTGTTCATGCAAGGTTTCTATTTTTTGAAGAGTTTCTCTAATTTTTTAACTATTTTTTTAGATGTGTTCAGCATTTCTTTCATTACATTTATCATTTCATCTTTTACCTGTGAGATTCTTTCTTTCTTTTTTTTTCTAGGAGATTATTTCTGATCTGAGTTCTTTTATAGCTTCCTGGAGTTTTTTGTTTGTTTGTTTGTTTGTTTGTTTGTTTGTTTTGTTGTTTTACTTCAGTTGCTATCATTTCAAGAATTTTAGGTGTATGGCTTACATTTTCTTCTATGTCCATGTCTCCTAGGCTTGCTGGGGATGGGCTGGAGTTTTAGATTGCACTTTGCTCTTTTGTTTTGCCATTTTCCTGCATTCCCATCGGGAAGGTGAAGGCAAGGTCTCAGTTGTTTCTTGGGTTGAGAATAACTATGGCTACTGCAGGGAGTTTCACTAGTTGAGTGGAAGTCGTTAGACAGGCCTTACCAGGTGGCTCCCAGCCACTCAAGGTCACTGGGTGGGGCCCAACTTGTCCCAGAGAGACCTTCCTGGGTGTCCTCTGGTAATGATTGATGCTGTACATGGCCCTAATAGGCTCTGAGTGACATGCTGGTGCTGCAAGGCTGGATGGCGATGCTTTGTGCACTTTTACTTTGCAAGGTGGAACACAGGTGGCTTTGGGTCACTTGGAGGTCAATGAGTGGGGCCCAACTAGGCCCAGAGGAATGTTATCATGTGTCCTCATGTGATGAGGAATGCTGAGTGGGGCCCTACCAGGCTCTGATTGACACAGTGAGGTTGCAGCACAGTATGGAACACACTGCACACCTCCTACTATTCTCTTTTTGTTTGTTTCTTTCCTTTCTCATTTCCCCTTCCCTGTTTCCCTTCCCATCTGAGTATTTTCTTCCTATTTTCTGGTATCAGTTATACACTTTAGGTTTTTCATACCAGAGAAACAATGTAATTTTTAAACATGTGTATCTGTCTGATTTATTTTACTTGAAATTATTGTCTCAAATTGCATCCATTTTCCTAGAAATGTCTCAAATGTATCCTTCTTTATGCAAAGTACCACTCCACTTTACAAAAAAATCATATCTTTATCCATTCATCTATTGATAGATATTTGGACTGTACATTGTACTGTTATAAACGTGAATCTGAATATTTACATTTAATAAATTATGCTGCTATAAACGTGAATCTGAACATATTGCTGTGGAATGAAGTTTTTAATCATTTTGGGAAGATATTATGATGGAGAATAAGTGGGTCAAATGGAACCTGTAGTCTCATTCATTTTAGGAATCTTCTCATTGATTTTGATTATGATTTCACCAATGTTCACTCTCATCAACAGTAAAGAAGGGTTTATTTTTTTCTACACAACATTATTAGCATTTGTTACCAGGTGATTTTTTTTTTAAAGAGCCATTCTTTCTGTAGTGAGATGGAAGATCAAAGACTATTTAATGTGCATCTCCTGCACCAAATTAACTGAACTTTAACTTTTTTACATAGATTTATTTACAGCTCATAGTTCTTCCTCTGAAAATTGTCTATGCATTTCATATGACCATTTTTGGATTGGATCTCTAAATTTTAAGAATTTTACAATTCTTCTGGGTTTTATCATAAATGACATTTGTTTAAAGGGCCTCTATTAATGGTTTTTATCAGTACTTTTATCATAAATGGATGTTAGACTTTGTTATAAACTCTCTATGCATTTATTAAGAAGATGATGTTATGTGTACTCTTATGTTTGTTTATATGATGTGTAAGTTTATTGGTTTATATATGCTTAACATGCTTGCATTCCTGACATTAAGTCAACAATGTCATGATGCATGATCTTTTCAGTAATTTTGTGTATACTGTTTGCAAATAATTTTTGGAGGATTTTAGTATCTACATTTAATAAGAAATGTATGAAACAAAACAAATGACAATCAACTGTGGAATGGATAAAAAGATGTGATACTTTTTTACAATGGAGTACTGCTCAGCTCTTGAGAATGAAATGTTTCAAATTTTTGTAGGCAAATAGATGTAACTTGAGACTATACACAAAAGTGAAATAAATCAGACTTGTATGTGCAAATATTATACTGTCTTCTAGTGTAAAAAACTGAAACAATAAATAAGATATGAAATGTACAACAGATATTGTGAAAGTGAAATAAAGGAACTACTCAAGAGTAAAAAACAACTGAGATAGTGGAAAGGAAATTAAAAAGAAGGGGAAATATTATATATATTTATATATATACAAGATAGATAATTATACTACTAATCTGTTAGCTCATCAAAAAGAAAATTTTGAGCTTTCATTGTTTGATCATTTTTTCATGTTTATATCTTCTAATCTGAACAACTACTTTGAAGATAATGGTATGCAATTTATTAACCATTGTTAATCTCCTATTATTTTATTTTGAATTTCTATATTGTTTTTATTCTTGTTTCATTTTTTAAAAAAATTCCCTGTACATTCTTTTTTAGTCTTTTCTTTGTTTTTCTGTTTTAGTATCACTGTAACACTATTTCTAAGACAAGAATTTGGCTATGTTTTATCATAGGGCATGAAAAATTTTAATTTGAGCTCATGTTACTTTAAATGTTTGTGTTGAAAATCTACAGTGCTCTGACGATAGATGTAGTCTCAGAAGTTATTCTGCATTCTCTAAGAGCTGTAGATGTTTTCTCTTTGTTCTGAATTTTTAGGGTTTTATCAATGATATGTTATGGAATACTTCCTTTCTTTAATTTTGCATTAGTATGTATTTGCAGTATACAATGTTTACATTTATCTTGGGGACTGGGAACATGTGCAAAACACAACTTGTTTCTTTTTTTTAATACCTGCATCTCTCCATGCATCTCTACTCCTTTGCCCAGAAATAACCTTTCCCCCATTTTCATTCTTGTTGTTATTACCATATTAGCTCTTGTTCATGTAATA
>PVJX010006889.1:6393-74595 GCA_004027295.1 Dolichotis patagonum
TGGGTAGTGAGAGGTGAGAGGAGAGAGAGAGAGAGAGAGAGGGACATAGGACGGAGCAGCAACATGTGGTCGCCTTCTCTCACTTCTGAAGCTGAAGCACCCTCGGCCCCTCCCCACAGTGTGAGCACACACTCTGCTACTCACAGACACACACTTTCCGCACCAGGGCTCACCGCACCCCCCCCCAGCCCCTGTGCTCAGGAGAGCCCAGTGCTGGCCCTTACCTTGCCCCAGAAGCAACATGTGTCTGGCAAACACTCCCTCTATCTGCCTCAGCGGCTGCCTGCCTGTGCCTGAAGCTGCTGGAGAGGGCGCCCAGGACCAGGCTCCCGTGCCCAAGCCCAGTGCTCACTGCCCTGGCGTTCGGCTTGATCAATGCCCACATTGCAATGGCTGTTTAGGTGGCCTGCAGGAAGCAGAGCCATTTGTTTTGTCAGAGCGTAACCATGACAATCACCCCATGCGCACACCGCTGGTGCTGCCTCCCCCCCACCCCTCGCCCTTTCCTCCGCCTTCTTCTGAGCCCAGGAGGAGGCAGGAGGCCACTTAGCAGCCTTAGCTGACTCCTAACTCCTGCAGAGGCTGACAAAAAGGGCTGTAGAAGGGGCCGGCCTGTGACATCAGGCCTTCGGCAGCCCCTCCCCGGAGAATAGATTTGCTTCCAGTTGACACAGCCCTGTGCAAGGTTCCTGGGGTCCTTTTCCTGAGAGCTGCCTCTTCCAGATGCCCCTGTTCCCCAGAAAGTTCACTTTTGAGCCAAATTATATAAGCTGTCAATCCATTTTCTCCCCAAAGACCATGATGCAACCAAGCAGATGGCTTTGATTTCTGTGGCCCTGGGACGCTTACCTGCAGAGGCCTTTGGTCACGCCTGTCCAGCATTAGAGCCCCAGCCCATCACTGGCTGCCCCTGCTCATGCCAAAACCATAGAGGAAATTTCTGCACTTTTCCGGTGCAGTTTCTGGAAGTCTAGCCTCTGGGGTAGAGCTGGCCAGGGGCAGAGGGCCAGGGACTTGACATGATCAAGGATAAATAGCTCTGAAAGCCAAGCGGCTAACCAGATGGGACTGTAAACCTAAATTTAAAGTCTAGAGTTAAAGGGTCCAAAGTTGAAAAAATAGAGATACAGGATGGAGCTAAGGACCTCATGCCAACACATCTCAATTCTAAAAATCCCAGGAAGAGGACTTAACCCTGATTTCATAGAGAAACTAGAGTCTAGCGGGGTGGAATGACTTGCCTGAGATACATGGTTGAAAAAAGACAGAGCCAGGATTCAAACTCACACCTGTCTGATTCCATCCCACCAGCCTTTTATAGGGGTCAGTATTTGCCATTGACCGCCTAGAAGACCTGGAGGAAGTGCATTCTCACTTGTTCTATGCTAAACACTGGGAGGTGGGTGTTGGACTTAATTCCCAAATGAGCTCTGAGAAGTGACATTATATCCCCAAGGACATAGTTCAAGTAGAAGGGACACAATTTAAACCCAAGTCTGTGTGACTCTACTTCTGCCTCACCATATACCAGGCTGCATCCAGGACGGATGACTTGCTCTGTTTTTGGATTCTCTGCCCAAGGAGGGTGGAGTCAAGGGTACACTAGGGATGGTGGGTACTATGGAGTAAGGAAACAGAGGTGTCACGTGGGATGCAGGAACTCCTTCCTGGGTTAACAGATGACACATGATCTTAGCCAGAAGGCTACAGACCAACGATTCCACAATTAGGGAGGTGCACCTTTGGATTCCCAAAGAGTTTAAGCCTCCCCTACCCAACCCTTCACTAACCAGGCAACCTGAACCAGACAGCTGAGAGGGGCGTCCCAGCAAAGGAACTTTGGAGAGCAGTTGGGAGAGATTTAAGGGGCTGCTGGGCAGAGGCAATGGGGCAGGTGGAGAAGGAGCTGGGCGTGGGACAAGAACTTCTCAGTGTTGGCTGATTCATCTGGGTTATTTCTGAGCACCTGCTGGGGTGTGAGATAAGTTGCCAGAGACAGAATGGCCGCACTCTAGGTCATGCGCTTGTCCTCTGAGGGCTGACAAAGGTACTAGGCAAAGTTCACTTCTGTTCACCCGCCTGCCACGAGCCAGGCTTGGGTTGGTGCTTGCAGGAAGTGAGAAGGAGCAGGAGGACGTAGACTTCCAGGAACTTGGCAAAGAGGGTGTGGGCAATGAGGTTAGAGCTTCCCAACCAGCTTCTGTTTCACCTGAGTTCCCTGATGCCTTTCCCATGCATTTCTTTACTTAACCCTCTTTACCACCCAGGGCAGATCCTAGATATAAACCGGAAGTGGGGATTGGGGCTAAAAGATGGGGCTCACCTGAGGTCACAGCCAAGGAGTGGCTGTGCTAGGGTACAAACCCAATCCCATCTGACTCCCAGGTCCAATGCCCACGCAAAAAACCATGCTGCCTCATGTGACCTAGAGTGTGGCCATGACCCACTGTTTAGCATAGGAGCATCCTGCTTCCCTGCAGGTATGGGACCAGGGCTTAGAATTCTAGGCACTTCCGCCCCTCCAAAGCTCTCCATACCAATTTCTTAGCCCCTGTAAAGGTCAAGATCTCTGTGTGTTAAGAAGCCCTTCATTCAGGTTCCAGGTTGACTGGTCATCCTTTCTACTCATTTATTCCAAGCCTGGAATTTGCACTTTAGGACCAAAACCATCTGGGCAAACAATGTCACCTGGCTGAGTGCCTGCACAGCAATGATGAGGTCATGAGAGGTGACAGGAGATGGCAGATGTGAGCTGGGCAAGACAGCAAGCTGGTAGCCTGGACTTATTTTCCAGAGCTGTCTCCTCTTGAAGGCTTTGAGATTCCCACACCCCAGTGAATTAATTTCCTGGGGCTACCCAAACCAATGCCCACAGACTTGGGTGGATCAGAACAACAGACATTTATTCTCCAGCAGTTATGGAGATGCGAAGTCTGAAGTCGAGGTGTCAGCAGGGCTGTGCTCCCTTCTGAAGCTCTACAGAAGAATCTGTCCTTGCTTCCCCCTTTTCTGGCAGTCCAATCCTTGCCATTCCTTGACTTGGAGCCACATCACCCCAATTCTGCCTCTGTTTCCACGAGATTGTCTTCCCTTGTGTGTCTCCAAATCTCCATTCCCTTTCTCTGATGAAGGTGCTCATCAGGACCCATCCTCGTAGTATGACTTCATTTTAATGGTATGATATCTGCAAAGGCCCTATTGACAAGGACAGTCATGTTCATGTGTACCAAGGTTTGTCATACGAACAATCCTTCTTGGGGTGGGGGGACAAAATTCAGCCCATGACGCCTATTCAGAGGAAGTACGGGCATGGGATAGGTCTGACAGTAACAGACTAGGTTGCTGGACTTCTAGAAATTCAGAGAGAACAAGAAAGGGACAGGCAGCGTACTATGCTGTTAAAAATGGACTCTGGTGCTAAAGTGCTCAGATTCAGACCCTGACTCTCATTCTGGAGCCTCGGGGAAAACAACTTAAAGCTCTCTGGGCCTCTGTAAAGTGGTAATCCCTCGAAACATTGTCATAATCATGAAATGAGTTAATATTTGCACAGCACTTAAGAAATCAGGGCACATAGTAAGCACCATATGAGTGTTTGTTAAAATAAACTTAAATATTCCCTAAACCAAAGCTACTGTTTTATAGGTGTGAAAACTGAGATCCAGAAAGAGGAGGTGAGTTTCCCCTCATCCCCTAAGCTGTTTCTGCATCCTCCCTCTCTGGGGTCCCCTCTGGAGAGATAAAATCTCCTTCCTGTTTCTTCTGTACCTGGATAAATCAAGGTAGATTGTGTGGAGGGGCAAGAGAGAAGGAGGTGGGTGCAGAGGGGAAATGGGGATCCTGGAAGACAGAAGTAGTAGGTTCCTGCCACCTCCAAACACATACCTCTTTCCCCACCCACCCTTCTGTTTGCAGGTTTAGAGGCAGTTGTGTGACTGTCTGCCCACACAGAGGAAAACAAACCTCTGAGTGTGTAATCAGCGCAGGCTGAGTGAGGATCAAGGGCTGGTTCCAGAGATGCAAGCTGCCGGCCAGGTCAGGGCAGGGCTGGCGGAGAGATTCAGAGGGGTCTGGATGGAGTTCGGGGATCCAGGACAGGTTCCTTCTCGGAATAGACTTTGCACCAGAGAGGACTCCTGTCTCAAGCTTGGTTCCAGTGAGGGATAGAGCTAGCTGAACAGGCTCTCGGGCATAGAGGGGCACAGGTGCAAGATTTGGAAGGAGTTGGGCTGAAAAACATCACATGCCTGGGAAAAAAATAAAAACAGAAACTTTCTTTTTCCTCCTGAACTCTTTTTCTCTTTACTCTGCTGTTCCAGTTCCTCATCTGGAGCAGGAAATTGCATCAAATGCCTCAATTCTTCACCCTTCCCCGTATCTGTGCCCTTTGCCACGTGACTTAGCAATTCTTTCCCTAGAAAGCTGAAAAATAGCTCCTGCCCCTTCACCTTGGGTTCAGCCACATGGCTTCACCAATGCAAGTGTGATAGAACTGAAGATCGACCAAGCGCTTGCTTGACTGGACTTGTTCTCTGAGTCTGGCCCTGCTGTTATGAGAATATGTCTTGATTGGCCCCCTAGTCCCAGGAGAAATGCAGAGCAGGACCAAACTGCCCCAGTCAACCCCTCCTGTGTCAGTCTGTCAACTTCAGATGCCAGAGCAAGTCCAGCCCAGCAACTCAGCAGGGCCCAGGCAAGATCGATCAATGCAGAGCTGCTCAGAGTCCTCTAAGAAGAAACAATTTAGATTTGAAGTCACCGAGTTTGGAGAGGATCGTGAGCAGTGTTTTCTAGCCACAGCTAAGGGGTACACTGCTGCTTCCAGGTTTCCTAGTGGACTTCGGGTTCATCTTTCTCTCGGTCCCCAGCCTTAGTCCTGGTCTCCTTGTGGCTCCCTATCTGATCCCCCTATCTCCAGTCTCATGGATCCCAGTCCATTCCCCAGGCTACAGCCTCAGCTTTGTCTAATGGTGATTGTCTCTGTGTGTCACCCCCTTTCAACACAGCCCCAAATCCTTCAATGACTTCCTCATGGCTTTCTGTACAAAATTCCATTTTTCTATGTCTTATTTTCTTTCTTTTTTTCTTTTCTTTAGGGATTGAAATTAGGGAGCATGGAGCTACATCCTTGGCCCCATTTTCTTCTTTTAAAATTTTGAGACAAGGTGTTGATAAATTGCCCAGACCTGCCTCAAATTTGCAATCCTCCTGCCTCAGTTTCCCGAGTACTTTGGACTACAGATGTGCACCGCTGCACCCCGCTGCATAGTTCTACTTCTCAGTAAAGCACTCGAGGCCCTTTATGAGCTACCCTGTCCTCTCTCTGGCCCTTTTCCTGCCCAGTTTCCCCACATGAACCCTTCACTCCAGTCACTACTTGGGATTCCCTGGTCTTCAACTTTTGTCCTATTTCTGGGATTTTACATGTGTTTGTCCCTATCTTGAAGACACATTTCCCCTCCTCTATCTAGTTATTGTCCATTTGGTACAAAGAACCACAGAAGTCTATGCTCTTGAATAAATCTGACACTTCCTCCCCCAATTGGACCACTTTATAAGGACCACAGTACCCCAGTACATATAGAAGGTGCTCAACTAATAGAATATTGGATGAATAAGTGAATGAAGGAGTGAATAGCTGAGGCTTTCTCAAGGGCAGCATCACATCTAACATACATCTGTATTGACAATCATGCTGATTCAGACTCTGAGTGGGCTTCATAAATATTGGTTGAATAACTGAATAACATGTTCACTGAGCACATTTGCCTGTTACTTCAGTGTCCTCAAAGAGTCATGGCAAACTACTCCTCTCCCACTGAGAAAAGGTGGCAGTGGAAGCGGGCACCTTGGCACCTGACCTAGCTGGGGCAAGGTGGGAGAGAGACTGTGGCATACACAGGGCTGGGGAGGCAGGTGGCCCTGGCTCTGGGTCCAGGCAGTAAGAGTTGCATTGTCTGCAGAGAATGTAGGAAACATGAAACCAAGTTAGTGTGTGTTTTATGGTCACCATGTAGTGTTAGGTTAAAACAATGTCATTGAGAAAATGATCCCAATTACTACATTTGCCTTGATGCCCACTGTGGGGACAGTGCATTCCCTTCTCTTCCTGATCCTCGTCACCTCCATGGAAGTCTGACAGGCTTGGGGAGACTCCATGCTCCTAGCCTGGGTCATGGCGGCTTGCACTCTGGGTACTGCTCCCCGGTCAAAGTCAGATGCCAGAAGCATGGGGCACATGGATAGATGGCCACGAACATAGGCTTTGGACTCAGTTGTGAACTGCTGAAGCTCATGCACTTCAACTGTACCTGTCTTGCTTCCAGCTGGGCCTCGGGCTTGCTCCTCTCCTGTCCACTGTGGCACCTCTGGGTACCAGCAGAGGATGTGGCCAAGTGCTGAAGGGAGGACTGGTCAGGCTAGGGACTTGACGGGCTGGTGGTCACCTTTGGCAGTTAGAACCTTAGGAAAGAAGCCAGTCCTGGTCCCAGCACTCACCGTTACACAGAGCCACGCAGCGTTCACCTACATAGTGACATCTGTAACTGGTCCCCTGGGGACCAAACCCGTGAGTCACAACACTGACTGAGCCTTCGTTCCATTGTTGGCTCTTTGTGGGGGCTGCTGACCCTTTTTGAAGCTCTGTTCTTTCATCTGGAGAGTGGGGAGGGCTGTGACTGTCCTCTCCACGCTGTCTCCATGCCTCTCCAGCTCCACTGCCACCATCTTTACCAAGGCCCTTGTCTCTCTCTGGGGAAGCTCCCTGTGATCCTGCTTATCCCCCAGGTCCCTTCAACCTGCTCTCCACACCAGCCAGAGTGAACCTTGAAAAGCATCAGATCTGATCTTATGATATCTGATGACACCTGTCGATGGCTCTCTGTTGCTCTCAAGAGAAGGACACGATTCCTCTTAACCTCAGCCCACAAGGACCAATGGTCCAATCCCTGCTGAGTTCTCCAGTCTGCTTTCCCTGCCCAGTTGTCCACTCTGCACTCTGGAAACACTGGATTGCCCCCAGGTCCTCGTGGTCTCTTTTCTGAGCCACGGTTTTGTCCAAGCTGTTGTCTGTCTCTAGAACATTCTTCCCTCATTTCTGAAATCACCATCTGTACTTCATCAGAGTGAATTCAAGCATCAGTTCCCCAGAGGGCCTCAAGTGCAAATCCCCCATTACAGTTCCTCATGCCCCCAGTACCTGTCTTTTGTAGTCTTGGTAGCACTGATCATGACTACAGTGTAGTATTTTGCTTTGGAATCATTTGATTAATGCTTCCTGTACCACAATGCAAGCTTGCAGGAGCAGGTGCGTCCCCTCTCACTTCACTGGATGCTGAGTCTGCCACGCCCAGCTTGGTGTCTGGCACAGGGTAGGCACTCAGCAGGTATTTGCTGAACAACTGAATATATAAAATGAAATGAAACCATTGATGGAAAAGAACTTTGTCAAAAATAAAAGGTACCCACTAGAATTATTATCATTCCTACTTTACAGGTGAAGATAGCAAAGGTCAGGAAAGTGAGGGGCCTTACCTGACTCCTGGCTTAGTGGCAGGGTTACGGCTGGAACTTGGGCAGAGCTCCTGGCACACCCAGGGGCTTGACTGCTGCTTACTGAGGGGAAGCAGATTCCGCCAACAGCTCCAGTGCCCCATCACCCGCACCCTGCTCCCTCTCTTGGAGGAAGGCTGCCTGGAGTTTGCTGCTGGTGGCTGGTGGGGTTCAGTGCTGGTGGGAGATGACTGCTCTGCCATCAGTTACCTGATTCTGGTTCATGATCTGTGGCCACACATAGTACCTTGGTACAAACAAACAAGCAGTGACAACTCTGGGCTTCAAAGCTGTCCTGGGGTTAGAAACACAGCCTGGCCTGGCAGGGCCCTGTGCAGCTCACTGGATCGGAGCAGATGCCATGCTAGGAACAGGTGGCTGCTCAGGAGCAGTTGGAGGGAGAAAAGGGAGGGCTGCTCCGGGGACCAAGAAGGGCTGATGTCGGAAGCTATCAATCTTGTACCGCGCTCCTCCAGCTCTATAAAAATAGACGCTGCAAAAAAGGGCAAGAAGAAAACCAAAGGGGAACAGATTCCTTCAGGTATGCTTGGAGCACTTCCCTATGTTTCCTGCCCTCTCATCGGAGGTGTTTTCCTCCCAGGGGGAAAGGATAATGCATGTCTAGCCCTTGAAGCTGGGGCTTCATGCGACTGTGTTGAGGACCAGCAATGTACCGGGCACGCTGATGCACGCACCATCTAAACAGCTCCAGGAAGGTTCTTTATTGTTTGTTATCCAACAATATTAGAGTGTTGTCCTCTGTGTTAGATGCTGAGCTACAATGTCAGGAAATAGACGCTGTTCCTGTCCTTGTGAATCCTGTGCCCTTACATCAGGGAGACCATTAATGTTTTGATAAATGCCCTAAAGGGAGTCATTTGAGTAATGAGCTAGAGTCAGTGGGGGAGGAGTTAGAATATTGGGCGGCTTCTCAGAGGAAGTGACATCCGTGATGAAACAAAGGATAGAGGGATCCCAGCTCCCAGCTGATCAAGACTGGGGCAAGGGTGGGGCCCCTGAAACAGAGGGAGCAGCAGGTGCTGAGGATGGGAGGGGGACTCTGCAGAACCCAGGAGGGAAAGGAGATGAGGCTGGCAAGAGCAAAGTGACAGAGCCTTCAGAGGAGAGGCCCAGCAGGAGTTCAGAAGAGGATGTGGATTGCAGGGAAGGCTGCATTTTACTCTGGGAGCGATGGATAGTAGCTAAAAGGATACAAGAGGTTTGCATTTTGTGAGAAGATCCTGGCCACTGTGTAGAGAGAGGGCTAGAGTACAGGGAAGCTAGGGGGAGACCAACGTGGAAGCAGAGATCAAAGATGGTAGTGGTGGAGAAGGTGGGTTCAGAGCTGGGATCCTCCTCATCCTTGTGTTTCTTTCTCCATAGTCAGGGAGAAAGAAAACCCCTCATATGTGGGAGGGAAAGAAAGGGAAGAGTCCAGGGGTCTTCCTGGGCTGTGGGTCTGAGCAATTAGAGGATAAAGATGCCCTTTGTAGAGACAGGCAAAGTGTGGGGAGCACCGAGTTGGGTGGTAGCTTTGTGGAGAATCTAGAAATCTTTTGGGACATAATGAGTTTATGGCAAAGCGTGCATCCAAGTGGAGTTCCTAGTTGGATATGTGAGTTTGGCACACAGATGACCCCAAGACAGAGATAAAATTATTTAGGAGTCATGAAGCCACACTTAAGTCATCTGTACTCGATGCCAGGATCACCTGTGGGTTGAGGATTGGTTGAGCAACAGCTGAAAACTCCTGAAAGCAGGGAGCAGGTCTATCTTGTGCACTGCCCAGCAATCTGGCCTGTAGTAGGCATTTGCTAAGTCATTATTGCAGACCAAGGGAGGGGAGGCAAAAAAAAAAAAAGCCCAAAGGCCTGATCCCTTTCTTCTAGGAGCTTATATTATATGTATGAGGTCACCCAAAAACAAATGCATAGATCAGAGTCACATGATCAACTTGGAACCAAGGACCACACAGATGAGCCCAGGTTGGCACTGACCTCAACCTCACAGAATCTGATGTAGTCAGTGGTCCAAATTGATAGGCTAAGTGTGCTGGTGAGGAAAACATCTCAGGAGGGCAATGACTTTCCAACCCTTAAGAGGTATCTATTATGTGCCCTACGTCAGATCACGCTGGATGGGTTTAGGCAGGGTTTGTTTTGATTTTCTGTGGTGCACTGATGTGTTTGTATTACTGCACTTGGTTCACTGTGTTGCAGTCCTTTGATTTGGAAATAACCTTACCCCCCAAGTCACTAAAGCCCTACTTACCTGCCCATCCACCCCAGAGCTCTGTGAGGGGAAAGGACTTCATCTGATTTTATCTTGACTCCCAAGCCTGGCTGAATGCTTTGTGTGCTGCAGACACTAGACAGTGGATGCCATAAATAGATGACGAAACCTTGAAGGGCTTATTGAATAAATGAATTCTTAGCTATTTATTGAAATTGATTCTCTAAAGTAATCTCTTGGGTAATGCTTCTTGGAACGACTATATATAATCCAACCATAATAAAACTACATTTGTGCTTCTAAACTCATCATATATGGTGGTGAGATCTGGAAATAAGTCTGCTAACCTCTTTGGGCCTTGGTTCCTTTTAAACACGGCCAAGAAATGGTCTTCCATGGACTGGGGATTTAGCTCAGTGGTGTAAGTGTCTGCCTGGCAAGCATGAGGTTGTGAGTTCAATACCTGGTACCAAAAAACAAAACAAAAAAAGAAATAGTCTTCCATGCCGGTGTTGTGCTGTCTGTGTCACGTACCAATGCATGAATTTAGGTTCAGGTGTCGGGGTGCTCCCTGCTGAACTGAAGCTCAGACGGCTCCCAGAGGCAGGTCCGAGCCTCTGCCTGGGGAAGGAGATGGCATGGAGGAAGACGTGGGTGCCAGTGCCCAGGGCTGGCATGGGAGACACACGCACTGTGCCTTTCCTGAGGACAGACACATGGGCCATTGGTCTGGCCTCTGTTGAGAAAGGCATAGAAATGAGGAGCACGTGTGATTTTTAAAATATTAAAAAAATCAAGCGATCCATAAATAAGCATGGCTGATTCCCTCTTCAAAATCCCTCAACCGCTCTAACTTCAGGGGACCAAGCCCCCTACCCTCTCCCCCTCTTCCCTGTGCCTCCTCACCACTCTCTGCTTCCCTGCTGGCTTCCTCCACAATGCACGCATCCTTCAGCGGCTGGAGTGACATTTTAACAACATTAATTAAATCATGTCACTGCTCTGTTTAAAACACTTTAGGGATTACCTGATGCTCCAAATAAAATCCCAGCTCCTACTGAGACTTCTAAGGGCTTGGCCAAGCCTCCTTATCAACCTCACCTCATCTCTCTCTCTCCTACCTGGGTTCCAGCTACTCTCCTCTTCTCTGTCCTTCCAGTTCACCTGCTGGGCCTCCCCAGTTCTGTAGCCTCTAACTGTAATGCTCTGCTCTTCACTTTGTGCATGGGTTGCTCTTAGGTGCCAGCGTAAATATCAAAGAGATCCTCCCTGACCTCCACACCCTAGATTATGGCATGCAGTAGATGCCCAATTAATAATTACTACATAGACCTTGTGTAGCTCTACACAGTGAAGAGGGAGGGGAAAAGAAATGATTTGGACATCTTGAGACTTTGTCTGTTTAAGCCAGCTGGGGCAGCAGTTTGAGCACCTGCAAAAACTACCCAGTCCTGGGCGTGCAACCCAAGGGTATGGCGCCACCCAGCTAGCTTGAAAGCATGTGTCAGAAAACTCCATCCACCCTGGATTTTCAGAAATACTTAACAGAAAGGACTTGGGGGGGGCGGGTCTAAGGTCGGATCCAGACCTCAAGGGTGTGGGTCTTGTGCATTCATGTTAATGATATTGCTAATGGTCCTCTGCCTTCACTATGGCCTTTTGCTGTCAGTGGTGAATCAAATTTTATTTCTGTGTAGTAACTACATCTGCCTCTGTCTCTGTCTCTCTTTGTCTGTCTCTGTCTCTGTCTCTCAATAGCACCCAGGGCTTTTGCACTAAGTTATAACCCTAGGTCTTTTTTTTTTTTTTTTGAGACAGGTTCTTGTTAAGTTGTCCATGGTGAGCTTGAACCTGAGATCCTCCTGCCTCAGTCTCTCCGAGTTCTGGGATCACAGGCCTGTGACACCACATTTGACTTTCAAGACTGTATCCTTAAATAGAGAGTCAGGCTCAGCATGCACTTGTAATGTGGGTGCCAACAGAGGCAGAAGGCCCTCAAGAAATGGTGTGGCTTTGTTTTGAGGACAAAGCATGAACAGAACAGGCTGTCATGGTGGCTTGTATGTGTGCCAAGGGCTGAAAGTGTCATCTTAAGCTGGCTGCTAGGGTGGAGAGGGGCAGTTTCTGGCTCAGGCTGTTTTCTCTTTCATAGTGAAAATGGAGCGATTGGTGTTAGGAGCCAAGGATTGTACTTTCATCCACCAAACTCCTTACATGGACATGCTGCAAGCAAGCACTTGTCCACTCCTTTCCTAATTCCTGCTGTGGGTTGGAAGGGAACCATGCATGCCAGGATCACTGACCAGGCAAAAGCAGTCACACAAGCAAGAAGCATTTGTTTGGGAGAGGAAAGCCTGGGACCATGGGTCTCAGGCCAAAGCTGGCTCACAGTGGTCCTCACGGTGCATGAGTTAGCGGCTGAGAGGAAACAGTCCCAGATGTACTTGGGAGAATGTCTGAATCCTGACCATGGCCTCAAGTGTGTTCCCTGAGTCCTTCAGATCTTGTCAACTTCCTCTGTAAAGTGGGACATGGAGGAATTGGAAGGTAGACAAGATGGGCAGGTCAAGGGTTCAGTAGAGTGCCTGGTCCAGCCGAGCTGGTCTTCCTCTCATCCCTGCAGAGTTGACCCAGAAATCTTTCTTCGCCTCCTCTGGACCAAGATTTAAGGGATTTTGTTTGCTTCTCATAAACCTCTTTTCTTAGGCTGGGAAGGTCACATTTTCCAAAACCGTGAATACAGTGACTCTTGGTCTCAGCCCTTTCAAAGACACCAGGACCCTCGAAGGCTGCCGTGTCTGTGCAGAACACTCAGGGCACGGGACACAGAGCCCTGCTCACATCGTCCACATCATGCTGTTGAAGACAGTGGTGGTCTGGTCTACTCTCTGTGCTCCGAGGCATGTTCAGCCCCATGGACAAGTCTTGATTTTGACCCACCCTTTGTAAATGAGGACCTTGGGCACAGGGAAGTGAAGGGAAATAGATGGTGAGGTTCAGGTCTGGATCCAGAGGCCTGTTGATCTCTACAGCACCAAGCTGCCGCTCTCTTGCCTGCAGGGCAGCTTTCCATGACCTGTTGAATGTGTGAGTCCCTAGTCCCCTTGTGGAGCCTCAGGGCCCATGGCGATGGTCTCTGTGGACATGTGGATGGGCCTATGCATCATGCTAGTTGATCTGTGGCTCCCCTGGGCTTTCAGAAGCAACTGATCCCAGTAATGTAATCCCAGTCATTTGAAGGTTTTGTTTTCCCCTCAAAGACTTTTGTCACTCTGAATTTGGACCCTAGTCCAGTCTCCAGAGAATGGAGGAGCCTGATTTGGCATCCCTGGGAGCAACAAAGGCCTCTAAGGAGCTGGGCCGTTGCCATGGTGTCCACCTCAGTTCTTCCCAGCCTGGGCCCCGCTGATGCAGGCCAGATAAGCATCAGGCTGGTGGCGATGTTGTGGAGGGGATCCCATCCCCCCAGAAGCCCTAGCAATGTGCACATAGAATGGGAGCGTGGGGGCGGGCAGATCCCAGTGTCCAGAAGGATACGTCTGTCTCTCACTGGGGCTGTTCCCCTCCCCGGAAAGAGTGTGTCTCCCACAGCGCCTGGCTTTAGCTCACACTTGTGGCTTCCCTCATTTATTCTACCGGTGCTGAGTGAGCACATCCTGGTGCTAAGCACTGGGGAGAGGACAGGAAAGGAAAGACCCACACAGGCCTGACCCTCACCGAGCTTATGCATCTGTGGAAGAGAGAGCCATTAATTATTATTAAACCACAGCTGTGACAAGTGTCATGCAAGTTATGTATATGGTGGTTGCCTGCCACGGGGGAATCTGACCAGATTCTGACCTAATCAGAGAGACAGGTACATTTACCTGAACTGAGATCTGAATCAGTGGGTGTTGACTGAAGGAGAAGAAGAAGGAGCCTTCTAGCAGAGAGCATGGGGACCTGTAGTGGGGACACATGGCCTGTCAGTGTGACTGCAGCAATGATAGCAAGGATGAGCATGAAACAGGCCATGGAGCAGACTCTGCAGAGCCTTCCTACCATGCTGAGGAGCTTGGCTTTCACCTCAAGGGCCATGGAAGCCACCAGAAAGCCTTTAAGCAGGAGAGATGTGCTCAGATCCATTTTGAAAGTGATCACATAGCCACCAAGGGAAGATTTGTAAGCAGTGGATATGGAGAGATCAGAGGTGTGGGAAAAGTGCTCAATCAGTATTTTATTTTATTCTTTTAAATTTTATTTTAAAAGGGTCAATCAATATTTTAAAACCAGTTTTTAAACCCATTCCTATCTCCTTTCCCCACCACCACTGCCTGGCTCAGCCCTCATTTCCTATCAGGTAGGTCTCACCTGCCCTTAAGTGGACACTGTCTGTCCACCCTGCACATGGCTGGTAGAGCTGCCATTCAACTCCAGCCCTCATCCCTCCTCTGCGAATTATAATCTGCTCTGTGAATCCCTCCCAGGGCCTGAGGTGGGGCACTCCCATCGTGGTTATGATTTGCCCCCTCCAGCTTACTCCCAGGGAAACGCATGGCAGCTTATTGCAGGGCTGCTGCCTGCCTGCGTGCTCAACCTTCTCTTCCCGGCTGATACGCTGGCCGGCCTGGTCTCTCCTACAGAGCGATTCAGAGTCATTTCCATGCTGCCTCTTTAAGTGAGGGGAAAAAATTGACTAGAGCCTCTGCCCAGGCCAGATTCTTGAAACCACAGTCATTTAATTCAAGCAACAATCATTGTGTAAAGAAAGGACTGGCATTTACATTTTACAGATGAGGAAACTGAGGCTCAGAGAAGGACCCTAACTTGCTTGAGGTCATGCGGCAGGTATGCAGCAGAGTTGAGGTCTCTGCCTTTCCCTGAGATGGGCTAGGATGAGTGTGTCACTTAATCTCCTGGGCTTCTTATATCTAGACAGGGAAGGAACCAGGAAACAATGCAATAAAATAAGGGCAAAGTTCTTATTCCCTCTGTATTTGTTCTAGAGGATCCTCTGTCCCAGACAAAGATTAACACTGGGTGTTTTTATGTTATAAGCATTGGTCTCCTGAAAAGTATATGAGTATTTCTTTGAGCATGGATGCTTGTCAGACTCTGCAAGCTACTTAACTGACAGTATTTCAAAAATGTTACCAGACCCTATGGGGCATGTGGCATAATAAGGCCCTGGTATGGAGAGGAAACTGAGCCCCAAGCCCTCAACTACAGTGAGTTAGGCTGGAATGGGCTGGCCCCTCAAACCCTTCCTCTATGAAACATGCCTCACACACAAATAAGCAATGACTTGTTCTGGGTCTTCAGATATTTAGGGATCCAGCAACTTCTATGTCCTCACGGATTTTCCCAGAACCTCAGTCTCACTGCTCTCCTACCCAGGGTCTTTATATGCTTCTGGAATTCCCTAGTAGAAAAGAGGCAGTTTTTACTTCAGTTCATTGTACTCCACTTATCCACCATCTACCCATCCATCCATCCATCCACCCACCCACCCATTGATTTATCTATCTATCTATCTATCTATCTATCCATCCATCCATCTCTACATCCACCCATCCATACACCCACTCACCTATTCATCCATCTATCCATCCATATGTCTTTTCACCCGCCCATCCATTTACACATCCATCTGCCACTCATTAGTATCCACTGTTTACCATGTCCTGCTATGAACTATCCTACCATGTCCTACTATGGAAAAAGCAAGGCCTTCAAGGAACCCACAGGCCAATGCTTTTCTCTGCCTCCCGTACCTGTTGGTGTCTACACAAAGACCAGTTATAAAACCTGATTTCTGGAAGAGCCCGGCAACTTGTCAAGGGTTGGCAGTCTGAAGGTGTGCCCAGAAAGGCCTTATTTTTTGCACTGCCAGTAAGACCCACAGCAGATGTTATGAACTGATGGGAAAAAGAATTAGCTCAGCTGTTGCTTTTCCATCAGGAACATCAACAATTAGGAAACATCTTGCAGAGTGCGGGCACACTGTCGTGGTTGTAATTTCCCTGAGACAGGCAGCTTACTGAGAATTTTCCAGAGGCAGATTGTCCCAGCTCTTCTGTCAGCATCAGCTCAGGAAGCATCTCTCAACATCTCACTCTTCTAGTTGACATTTCTGCCAGCAGGAGGGCTGAAAGGTGAGTGCTGCGTTCTTACAGAAGCTACTAGAACAGCAGGCATCTAGGCTGTGCCTTCTGTGGACCAGCTTCCTTATATGTGATGGTCCTGGAATGTAGGTGGTATTATCCCCATTTTACAGATGAAAAAACAAAGATTTATCAAGGAGTATCACAAAGCCAGGAGTGGCTGCATAAGGGAGGGAGCCAGGTCAATGTGACACAAGTCTGTATTTTTTTTTTTTTTTTTTTTTACTTTTCATGTACCACACTGTTTCATGGCAGGGCAGATCTGCCTGAAGATTAGCACTATATAAAATTGTGACATTTAAATTTCTGGTCCTTTTGCTTCCTGGGATTAAGTCAGGAACAGAGAGAGACAATGAAAGACTCCAAGATACAGCTCCCAGCTGATGTGAGATAGTGTCTAAAGCTTTAGAACCTGGGATCCATTTACCTATAGAAGATGATGTTGGATTTTCAGACTGGACCTCAATACACCTGACTCCTAAATACTTAGAGGGCACTAATATATTTCAGCTACTCTCAGCAGTCCCTCACAACTCTGTCACTGCAAGAAATGCATTCCAAGCTACCATAATGGCTCTTTACTGAATGCTCCTGCCTCAAAGCTGTACTCAAGAGCTCCTTCCAGAAGGTGGGAGGGGGCTGAACTCCTTTACCCCAGGGACCCACACCTTCTGGGCCCCAGTTAATACTTCACATCTGAGACAGCACCCACCGTGCTACGTGTTTTTAATAGATATTGACAATGAGAGAGAAGATGGGGAGAGAGGTGAGAAAGAGGGTGACTCAGCACGCAGGAGGGGAGTTAGGAGGCAGGAAGGGGACAAGGATAGACACACAGGCAGGAAACAATGACTTGTTTATGGTGCAGGTGTTTGGAGGAACCAAAGGCAGACTCTGCAGGTGAGCCAGCCAGACTGGCCTGTGCTATACTTGGTCCCCACCTACAGAATTTTGCTTTTTGGCTGGCTGCCTGTCTCAAAGATAAGGAGCTCTTCTATGGCTGGGGAGGCTGTCCTGGCTGCCTCCCAGAACAGCACAAGCCCCCCCCCACCCCGTCTTGCCAGCAGCAGGGCAGTGAAGGCTGCCTCTGACGCCGCACAAATGGCTCCTTTCCATCCTAGGCATCCACGTGCCCTTTCCGGATGGAAGAGACTGTCTGGCAGACAGGCATCGCTGGGTGTTGCCATGGTGACGCTATGATGTCACTAGGGAGTAAATCAAATTGCAAATCTCACGGTTGAACAGCTCTACTTGAGAAGGGTTGTTAGGAACCAAGCAAGAGTTGATGCAGAAGGGGGAGGTGAAGACCTGCATAGTGCTGGACTCCCACCTTTCCCCTTGCTTTGCCACCGGGATGGGGCTCATCTGTTCATTCATTCATTCCAATGAGTTTTTGAGCATCTACCATGTGTCAGGCACCATGCTAAGTGACACAGATGTGGTCCCCTGTGTGCTGTATGCAGTTCGCAGTCTCTGGGAGAGAGAGGCACACACAGTAGACACATGATTACCATTGTGATTCATGCTGTGCAGGAAAGGACCGGAAGTGTATTAGTTTGCTAGAGCTGCCATTACAAAGTGCCACAGATTGGGTAGTATAAGCAATAGACATTGACGTTCTCATAATTCTGGAGGCTGGAAGTTCAAAATCAAGGGGTCATAGGACTGTCGTTTTCTGAGGCCTGTTTCCTTGGCTTGTTGTTGGGCTGTCTTCCCTTTGTTTGTGCCTATGATCCTTCTGTGTGTGCATGTGTGTGTGTGTGTGTGCGTGCATTATATCCTAATTTTCTTCTTATGATGGTATCAGTCATGACCTCATTTTTAACTTTATCACTCCTTTAAGATCCTGTCTCTAAATACAGTCACATTCTGAGGTCCTGGGGATTAAGACTTTAACCTGAAAATTTGTAGGGGACACAATCTAGACCCTAACAGGATGGGAGGAAGATCTATAAGAGGGGGATCTAAGGTTGCAGGTGGGAGAGGAATAAGGAAGACCTCTCTGGAGAAATGACATCTCACAGAGGCGTGAAGGGCCAAGAGTCTTCCAAGAAGGACAAGGGGCTGATGGAGAGGACTTCTAGGGAGAAGAAACAGAAGTGCAACAGCGGAGGGCAGGGGTGCTTCCTGGAGGAGTTCAGGGAACTGCAAGGGGCTCAGAGTGGCTGGAGTAGACTAAGGGGTAGAGTGTAAGAAGCGCCCTTGTTCAAGGGGTTGTAAACAAAAAAACAACCAGATCAATTTATTTTAAAAGATGGCTCTTGACGTGTCGCTCAGTGGTGGAGCACTTGCCTAGCACATACAGGCTCAAGAGTTCAGTCCTCAGCACTGCAAAGCAAATAGATTCACAAATAAAAGATGGTTCTTTCATGGGCTTAAGGAGGGATGAGCATTGTAGAGGCTGTCACTGTAGCTTAGGTGTGGGAGTTTATACAGTTTGCCCTGTTTTTAACTCATTCTTGAGCTTGGGCATGGCTTCCCTCCCATGGGAAGAATATACTATGGTAGATGGTTTGGCTGCAGGACTTGCTATAGCTAATAGGATGCCAGTGGATGTGACACAAGCAGAGGATTTAGAAACCCTTGCATAATTTGGCTGACACTCTTCTATGCCTGCCCCATGGCAAGCACAGGCTCTGGGTACTGCTGCTCCAGAGGAACGAGAAGACCTATAGAGAGGACCAGAACCTGCCCTGTAACCTGAGAACTGCCTCAGATGACCCACAAACCTATATGCAGGAAAAACAAATGCTCCTTGTGACAAGGAACTGGAATTTTTTTTGAGTGGGGGAGTTGTTTTGCAGTATTATTTTAGCAATAGCTGACTCATATTTAAGCAGGAGAGGAGGCTGGCTTGAACTAAGATGATGGCAATAGGACTGGAAAGAAATAGGAAGATTTAAGATACATTTTATAGTTATTTACATATAGGTGGCATTTAAACACTGGTGTGGATCTAGTAGGAATAAGGTAGCTTGAGGAGGGGAAAGTGGATTTAATCCACCAATTAAAGGCATTAATTCATCAGTTGAGGGATTCTGTCAACTAAAGATTAGTTGGTGTGTTAGTTTGCTTGGGCTGTTATAACAAAATACCATAGCCTGGGTGACTTAAACAGCAAAAAGGTATTATCTCATAGTTCTAGGGGCTGGACACCCAGGATGGAGATGTTGGTAAATTTGTTTTCTGGTGACCCTTTCTTCCTGGCTTACAGATGGCCACCTTTACTCTGTGTCCTCATGTTTCTTCTCTGTGCTTTCTCTTCAGGTGGCTCTTATTCTTCTTAGAAGGACAGCAGTGCTATTGGATTGGGGCCCCATCCTTATGACCTTATTTTACATTAATTTCTTCCATATAGGTCCTATCTCCAAATACTATCACACTGGGGATTAGGACTTCGATGTGTGTTTTGGAAGGACACATTTCAATCCATGATAAGTAACATCTCCAAGTGCCAGGTACCAAATGCCAAAACGAAGGCCGCAAGTCCTCTTAAATTGTAGAGGAGGAAGTCACACAGCATCATCTCCGTGGCAGTTTAGTCAAAAATAGTCTTAGTGCCAACCCAGGTTAAGGGGGTGGGGAGAAATAGGTTCCAATTCTTGGTGGGAGGGACAGCAAAGCCACATGGAAACAGCATAGCATAATCACAATTTGTCCACAGGACCCTGCAGTGAGTTCCAGCTACCAGAATTCTTGGTTTCTTATTCTTCTGAGACCAGGTTTCTTTGTTTCAATTTTTCCTTTGAACCACTGTGGATTTCTGCTCTCTGCAATCAGTGACCCATGACACTGGCTCTGGCTGCATTAATCTGAAGGGACACTCTTTGCCACAGTGGCGTGGAGAAGCTTTAACTCAGGAAAAACCACTCTTCAAACTGCACTCGGTGGTGGCGGTGAGGAGGGTGGGGTTCGAACGTGTTCCTTAAGGACAATTTTGTGGCACTGCATGGCTTTCTCCCTTACAGTGTCTTGATTATATGAGCATAAGGCAGATCAGAGGCCACTGCAGCAGGGGAATGTTCTGGGCCTATGTTTGAGTGTCAGAGGCTGCAAGGACGCAGGAGTTTCCAGCAGGGGGCGGGTCTCTGGCTGGGCCTTCTCATGGTGACAGGGGAGTAGGCCCAGAAGCCACTCACTGGCCTTGTGACCTTGGTTGAATAGCTCTGTTTCTACTTCCTTGTTTGTCAAATTGAAACAACCCTCCATGACAACCCTGCATGCCAAGGCTGTTGTGTTGATTACTTAAGTAAATACATGTAAGACAGAGGTTTTTGGAATTCAGTATACATATTGTTGGTGGAATGTTAGATAATCTTAATTGGTACATGAATAAGCACATTTTCATAGTTTATTTCTATGAATATCAATGTGAATTATAAGCCCAGCTTAGCAGTAAGTTTTGTGGATATTATTCTTTAGGAAGAGGTCAAATTTTAATAGCCACAGAGGAGAAAAAGATCAAGGAAATGATAGGCCAGGTAGTAAACAGATGATCATCAAAGGGACAAAGCTTGGGGCTCACAGAGGTCAAGACTGAGGAGGTGGATGTGGCTGGTGAGGTAGGTGGGGGACCAACGAAAACAAATCTGGGCCCACTGGGGTCTGAGTTGGAGATCTCATGGGTGATGAGCAGGTGTCAAAGGCTCCTACATGCTAGAGCCTTCCAGACGGAACTTCTGTTCACTTCCTGGTACCATACGGGTCACGCCTTGGGAAGAGGGACTTGTGTCCCTTCCCTCCCCCATATAATGGATTGACAACATAGTCAGCTTTTTACAACCTGCTGAGCTGAATCAGCGTGTGCTGAGTGTGGACGGCCCACCTGAGGAAGAAGTGGTGGTGTTGGTTCTCCTGTTGCTGTTGGTTCTCTAGAGGTGCTTGTCGTGCTTCTTTCCTGACATGCACTTGGCTGTTCTCATCATCAGAGGAGTTTGGGACCTTGCTGCTGAGAATAAGTGCGGTTATTTCGGGGGAGCACTGGTCTTTACTTTGAGCATCACTTCCTGGCTCCGGAGGGGAAGATGTGTGCTGTTCAATCTCCCGGAGAAGCTTGTCATACCACCTTCCTGATATGAACTCGGCTGTTCTCATTGTTGGAGGAGCCTGGCACATTGTGGCCACTGAGGATGGCTGTGGTACTTTTTGGGGCAGCCCTGGTCCTTACTTGGAGTGTTGCTTCTTGGTTCCAGTGCAGAGCCCTCATCCTACCGGTACAGATCCTTCATCCTGTTGGCACAGACTTTCTGGCTTTCACCGCTGACCTTTGGGCCTTTCAGCGCAGATCCATGAAACAGATTTGCATGAGACATGGTCATGGGCTTTAGGTCTTCAGCTGGACCTATGCAGGATGTTCCATGAGATCTGGGTCCTCAGCTGGATTTTGGGGGGTCTTTAGTGTGTGGACAGATTTCCTGCACTTTCTGTGTTTGACTGTTTGGGTGACTATTATAAAATAATTATGCAAATTGTGTGTCCTTGTTTTCCTTGCAAACCTTGACTACAACACCCAGGGACAAGTGGCTGTGGCTACAAGGAGCAGAGAAGATGGCCTTGTCTGAGTTTCCTCTGTCTCTGTGGTAGTGGCAGGAACTCTGGGCTTGGGATCAAGCAGGGCTAGAGTATAATCCAGGCTTGAATAAATGCCTTTCCCACTCAGTGCTTCATCTGAAAAATGGAAGCCATGTAAGTTTGACAAGTGTGATCCCTACTTAATTCCCCAAAACATTGGGAATGGTAGCTGGTAGGGACTGGAATGACCTGGTGGGCTCATGCAGCCATGAGAGGGTGAGCAGGGTCACCCACCACAGCACCCAGCACCACATCTATCATTGTGCATTTTCCTTACATGACTAACTCAAGATCTCTTTAAACTTCCAATCTTCATTTGTCTATCTGCAGGAGGGAGCAGAGGGAGTAGCCTTAGGAAGGCTGGATGGGATCCTCTCCAAGATTCCTCTCTGTTCAAACAAAGCATCTTTCTAGATTGTTGTGAAAGGTTCCTCAGGATCTTTGCCTCTGTGGTTTCCTTCTTCTCAATGTGAGCCTTTTCTGTGAATAACACTGGGCAATGGAACTTTCCATTCTCCTTCCTCACACCTGTCTGTAGGGAGGAGGCTTTGGATCAGAGAGACCTGTATTGGAATCCCAACCCTTTTACTGAAGACTTTATATAAGCTCTTTCATCTTTACATGTTTCCATTTCTTCACCTATAAACGAGAACAAATAATGGCTTCGCATGGGCAGTTGAGTGTAGTAAATGAGATGAAGTGGGGTGAAAGGGTCCAAGGGGATTCCCAGCACGTAGTAGGTGGTCCTGACACATTTATCCCTTGTCTGCCCCCAGGAGCTCAGTGGCTTGTGTTCCAAAATCACATTCTATAACCTCACCTCATACTTCCACGTGACAGTTCCAGCGTGACAGTTCCAGAGTGTTATCTCTGTCTCTGTCTCTCTTTCTCTGGGGTGGATCCTGCAGGAAGTGAATGAAGACAGAAAACTGTGTGTATACATGGCCAGGGCTCCTGGCTGAGAGTGGCACTGGAGCAAGGGGCAGCTGCCTGGAGAAAGGCCTTGGCATTGGCCAGTGAACACAGTTAGCGCCCACAAGGCTCTGGGTTCCCTCTCCATATGGGCCTTGTTTCCTCTCCATAAACACTGATGAGCAAGGCGGGGTGGATCAGGAAGTAGGTATGGGTCATGTAGATTAATGACAATGACAAATATTGCCTATGGATGGTTATTCTAAGAGCTCTATGTGCATTACTTCATTTAACCCTGATTTTTGTGCCTTAAAAGTTAATAGTAATTGTGAGAATGATTATAACCACTATGGCGTATCTTTACTCTAGGCCCTGGATGAAACACTGTACACACTTTTTTCAGTCATTTCCCCAACACCCAGAGGAGGCAGGTATTATTACTCCCCCATGTCACAGGTTAGAGAACTGAGGTTCAGGTAAGTTACTTGTGCTGGACCAGGGCTTTTCACCTTGAGGGCACATAACACCTGGTGATCCAGAGACATTCTAGATTATTCAGCTTCCGCAGGGCTGGGCAGGAGCCCAAGGTGCATTTCTAATGGCAGGGTGGCTGCTGCTGGCCTGTGGGCCACACTGAGCAGGAAGGACCAGGATCTTCAGCTGCAGAGTGGCTGGGCTGGGACTTGCACCGGACACTCCGCTGCACAAATGAATCAGGTATGAGGTCAACCATAACCACAGGGCAGAGGGAACAGCCAAGAGGACAGAGACAAGACTGGCTGACTGGAGGGACCAAGGAAGACTGCACAGTGAGGTGCTTTGAGTAGGGGCATAAGAATGGATAGTGTTTTGCTAGAGACTGAAGGGAAAGGGCATTTTAGGTTGAGAGAACCTGTGAGTAGGACCACTGAGGTGGAAAAGAGCCGGATGAGTCTGGGGAAGACTCTGGCTAAGCGCAGGGTATGTGATGCATTGGACCCTGTCCTTGAACTGATATGTTGAAGTCCTAACACCCAATATCTCAGGATTTCATCTTACTTGGAAATAGCAACTCTGCAGATGCCACGAGTTCTGATGAGGTCCAACTAGAATAGAGTAGGTCTCTAAACCATGATGAACCCTTATAGAAAGGGGAGATTTGAGGCCCAGCATGGTGGCACATAGCTGTAATCCTAGCACTCTGGGAGGCTGAGGCAGTAGGATCACAAGTCTGAATCCAGGCCTAGCAGCTTATTGACTTAATGAAATCATATCTCAAAAAAAAAAAAAAAAAAAAAAAAAAAAAAAAAAAAAAAAAAAAAAAAAGAAGGATTGGAGATGTAGCTCAGTGTGAGGGCCCTGGGATCAATCCTAAGGAAAAAAAGGCAAGTCAAGTACAAAGACAAGTACCCAGGAGCAAGGCCATGGGAAAGGCTGTAGTTTACTATCACAGCCAAGGAACAGTGACAAGGCTTGTGATGGTTTCCTAGGACCTCAGAGGGAGTGCGCCTTGATCTGGGGCTTCTGCCTCCAAGAACTGTGAGACAATAATTTCTGCTGTTTAAGCCACCCCATCTGTGGTGCTTTGTGAGGGCAGCCCCTGCAAACTGATGCGGGGTATCTGTGAGGGACTGTGAAGTCTGTGTCGGCAGATGGCACCGAGGGACAAGTGCTATTTTGTGCCTAGGAACAAAATACTTCAACAGTTTTAGCCCCAAGACAATCACTTGTCACAAAGAAAAATAGGTAAGAGAATAGTCTGAGTAGTTCAAGAGAAACCATCTCGCCTTTGGGATCTGGGGCCAGGCGAATGATCATGTAAATGAGGGTGACTTCCTCTATGAGGTGTTGTGGACAAATATGGTGAACACTTAAATTTAAAAAAGAACTATTGCAGTAAAGTAGGCAGCGCCACAAATCCCTTCAAATTCTTCCCCATTGCTTGGAAGGCACTTTTTTTTTTTTGTACTGGGGATTGAACTCATGACCTCACATTTGGCAGTCAGGTGCTTAGGCCACTGAGCTAAATCCCCAGCCCTCTTTGAACACATTTAACCATTGTTTTTGCCACTTTCAGAAGCAGTCCTGAAAGTTCCTCTTTTGGGTCTTTACTTGCCCTGGCATGGCTGCCTCCGTGTCCTGACTCGACCGAAAGTGTTTACCTTTCCTGGTCATTTTGGCTTTGGGAAACATCCGGAAGCTGCACAGTGCCGGAGATGGTGAACCAGGTGGATGAGGACCCAGCGTGGCGCTTTTACCAGCCTGCCTTTCTGCCCATGGTACTTGGCAGCAGCACTCAGTGCATGTTTTGACAGCCCTCAGACATGAAAGTATCTTTTTAAGTATTAAAAGTATTAAAATGGGCAATTTAAGTTTCTTTAACTGAGGTTGAAGTAGGGAAAATGGGGCATAAGTCCTGCTGTGGGGTCAAGGGCAGTGCTAGGCACTTTCTGATTTAATTTCATCCACTGCTTCTCTTAGATGGAAGATCTTGTTATCCTCACTTTTTAGAGGAAGACAGTTTAGGTCACATAGCCAAGGACGCATCAAAGAAGACATTGGAATCCTGTGGGAAAGGTGACCAGAGCAAGGCCATAATTCGAGGAAGGGAATGAGCCCAAGACTAGGAGGGTGGTGAGCAAATCTGCTTACAGAATCCTTACTGTGTGAGATAACACCCCCTTATTGTTCAAGCTACTTTTAGTTGGACTGTCTGTTATTTGTAACCGAGAACATCCTACCAGAATCAGTGGTTTAAAATGAGCCAGGTCCTTAGGTACAGGAGGCATCGCCATGGCTGTGAGGCAAGAGAAGCCAATAAACAGTAACCTTGTTTCCTCACCCACGTATGGAACCAATCGAGGAAGGCAGATGGCACCCCAAAGTATCACCTTTCCTAAAGATAAACCTGCCACGGGACAGAGCGGCCCTGTCTGCAGGAAGTGGGTTGCCTTATGTCGTACTCAGAATAGGCAGACGCACCCACCCGGTGTAGGCAGTGTGGGGGTGCTGCAGGGAGTGGAAGAGCCAAGTAGAACTTGGATCCAGAGGGCTGCTCACTCCCAAGGGAGAGTGGGGAGGAAGGGCCAGGCCACTGCCGCGCAGTTCCTTATCCTGGCTCCCCAGGGAAAGCCGGTGTTCTACGTGGAGCGTACATAGGCTCATAGGGAGCCATCATGGTGTCACAATAGCCATCATGGCTGGGGCCAGGGGTCATTGGGAATAGGGAACAAAATTTCTCCAGATGGGTAAAACAAGAGGAAAGAAGGAAGGAAAAAGAAAGTGAGAAAGGAGTGATTATATAGCGTGAACTAATCCTTGCTTTAAAATGTTAAAAAGCCACGTGTGTGTTTGTGTCAGCACAGACGGGCATGGGGGAGTCTACTCTAAGGTTGTCCAAGGGGTGAGGCTGGAAAAGGGAGGAAGACAACGGGTATTGAAGAGGGGGGCAGTGGAGTGTGAGGTTCTTGCCACCAGGAGTCACTGGTCCTGTGCAGAAGCTCAGACCACCTTCAGGGCCCCCTGAAGAAAATGAGGTGGGCGATCGGGGCAGTTGGTGCGGGTTTGGGGTGGGACACTGAAGAAGTTGGAGGATGTTCACAGAGGAGACGGATGCTCGCTGGGAGGCAGGGAGTGCAGCCCCAGGGGTTCTCGGCGTGGTCCCCAGGGCATCCATGTCTGCATCACCTGCTCCACCTCGTATCTGTTGAGTCAGGAACCTGGTGGATGTCACAGCCCTCCAGGGAGCCCTGTGCTCACCGAAATCTGGGAACTTCTGAGACAGAGATGTGGCTAGGGGTCAGACCTGGGGTAAACACTGGTGCTTGTTCCACAATTCTGTAGTCTGGGAGCCTCAAGTTCTTCATGGGGAAACAGAAACAATTGTGACATCTTACACAATGATTATTACTAGCCACATGTCAAACACCATTCGTGTGTGTGTGTGTGTGTGTGTGTGTACGGTAGTTGGGATTGAACTAGAGGGTCTTTGCACTGAGCTATCTCTCTAGTCATTTTTTAAAATTAAAATTTTTATTTTGAGACAGGGTTTCACTAAGTTGCTAAATTGTCCAGCCTGGACTTGAGCTAGCTTTCTTCCTGCTTCAGCCTCCCAGGTGCTGAGATGATAGGCATGTGTCATCACATCGGGCTCCCAAGTCCTGTTCTTTCTCCTGAGGCCCACATTGAAAAGTCACACCCTCCCCCCTGAGGAGGTAACACGCTCGGTGGGCTGTGGTAAGAGCCTACGTGTATTGAGCGCATGCTTGAAGCAGGTATGCAAGTGCTTTATGGCGTTACCTCATTTAGTAGGAACAATCCTTATCACCATTTTCCGAGGAGGCTCAGTGACTGTCCCAAAATGTCCATGGTCCCTGAGGGTCACAGCAAGGAGCAAGATAGGCTGTGGCACTCTAGAGCCCGTGGGAGAAAAACCTCTGCATGGGTGAGCAAATGGGAAGTAAGTACAGCGAGGAGGAGCCTGGCCCTGAGAAGGACACTGGGGAGCTGGGAGAGGAGAGCCAGGTAAAGGGGTGAGGTGGGGTGAGCAGGTATCAGGACGCCGTCTTTGGCTGCTTCTGCAAAGAGGTCCGTTTCCCCACCATTTCATATTTACTTTCCATTTCCGAGGGTCAATGTTTTCAAACCTTGAAAGCTTTTGGCACAAGGTCATTGCCAGAATTCTAGACTAAGAGACAGGGAAATAAAAACATTTGGGAAAGAGCTGAGGTTTGGAGAACATCTGTAAACACAAATGCCACGTTCCGGGACGCAGGACACAAAAAAGTGTCCTCCGGCCAAAGCATGGCCACACATTGAACTGTGGCCTGTGTTCAACTTTGGTTGATCTGTTTGTCCTCTCCCTACCTCCTCTGCCCTTTTCTGGGTTCATTAATGGCTGCCCTGTGTCCCCGGAGGCAGCCAACTGTGGAAGGCCTCAGTCAGCAGCTCTTGGCCTCCAACTTCCAGCTGGAGACACTGTGCAGAGATCAGGAGACAGGAAGACAAAGGGCCTTTGTGTCCCCCACTTTCTCCTGCCTGGCTTCAGTGGACAGGCTACTGGGTGGCAATTTTCTCTGTGGCTGCAGCTCTGTGACTGGCCATTTTCCAAGGTTTCAGCTGTCCCCTACCCATCCTTGTGTCCCTCAAGCTCTTGTCCTTTCATGGTAACGGCTTTCTCATTCCCTCGCCCTCAGGGCCCTGTTCCCCTGCTGCGTCTCACACTCTGTGTGCTGCACTTCCTGGTAATCATCCAGTCTGCTCGGGAGCGGGCCCCGCCTCACAGAACACCGAGGTACAGAGATGACAACAGTGGCGGCATCCAGCCCGTCTCCCCACATGTGTGGCCTGGTCCCAGAGCTCCCCCCGCCCTGTGCAGTAGGTGCTACCTGACAATATTATTATCCTTGGATGAATGCTGGTTTTCCTGGGCCATGGACTTCAGGCCCTGCTCCAGATGAGGGAAACAGAACGATAAAGCCGACGGAAGCACCCCTGTAATGAAATCTGACTTTCATCACCGTGCTTTGGACCCTGACTTTGCAGGCCTGGAGCCTTTTTTAGTGACAGCTTCTCGTTGGAGTTTATTTTTGCTTCCCCAGGCTCGCTGAGTGCTGGAACCACTTCCTATGCCGTGAGGCCCTCCCAGGACCCAGCCGAGGATGGAGGAGCTGGCAGCCAGAGCGCCATGAGCTCCTGTGGACTGATTGATTGGCTGATATTTGTGGCTGAATGAGTAGATGCTTTCAGAGCAGCTGCTACCAGGGGAAAATTCCAAGTGCAAAATATTATTATTAATTATCATGATTGCTCTTTCAGCTGCAGGCACTATGTCTGCTTAGAAGGAAGAGATAAGCATCCCTGCCAAAGCAGAAAAGACTGATTTATGCTGACGGATTTTTGTCCTCTGAGAGGAGACTGCCGAGTGTTAATATTTTCTTTTTAATGACTTCTGGACTGAAATTTAAAAAAAAATCTTAGATTTGGGACCTGGTATGGCAAGGCTGTGTGACCTTGAGTGAATTATTTAACCTTTCTGTGTCTCAGAGCCTTCATTGTTTCAAAAAGAAGTTAGAACTCGGTAGCATCTGACAGACAAAATCCGGCGCGTTCAGGGTGGTATGGCCGTAGAGAACTCGGTAGCATCTAAGATTTGTCTTAGCACTTACCGGAATATGCTGGGTCCAACCATATTGAGACCCCTGCTGATTGGCTATTTGTTCACCACCCTCTTTCGCACCAATGAAGCATTCTCAAATTGCAGTGCCTTCCTGCCTCCTGGGCTGTCCAGGATGTGGGAGCTGAATCTTCTATTGCTGTGAGTGAGGGGACAGTCATGGCCATGGTGGGGGGAAGGGTCAGGGACCAGGAGACTACAGAATCCTTTCCTTCTCTTCCTCCTTAGTCTTCAACATCACGAAAAGAGTAAGAAGAACAGCAGATCAGTGACTGCCACTGCTCACTAACAGGACCTTTATCTGGAGCCTGGTCACCATTCAGAGTCCTCCTAGCACCTTGGGGAGGTGTTGTTTTCTCTTCCTTTGCTGGGGAAGAAAAGGAGGCACAGAGTCTGTGTGTCACTTCTCTGAGGCCACACAGTAGCCTGCAGCCTCAGAGCTGGAGGGAAGGTCAGAGCTCTGCTAGTGCCCGAGGTCCCTAACGCCGGGGTCCTTAACGCCGGGGTCCTCCATCCGGAGTACCCTGAAGCACCCTGGGGATGTTAAACATGCTGGTGCCCAGGACCTGCTCTGAAAGTTCTGATTTAGTTTGGGGTGCAGCAGTCGAGAGGATTCTACAGTGGAGCAAAGTTTTCAAAGTGTCAGTTTAGTCTCATTTTCTGTTTTGCAGAGGAGGTAACTGAGGGTCAAAGATGGGATGTAGATTGGCGGAATTCTCTGCATAAGGCTGGGTCCACCCAACAGCCAACCTGTAGGAGTCCTGGGGAGGGAGACCCTGAGTGTGAGGAACCCATCCTTACAACCCCATCTCCCCAGGATGTCACATGGGGTGTTGCCCTCTGTCCCTTTGCCTTGGTAAAGCCTTGTGGTAACTGCCAGAATCTAAGGGGAAGGGGCCAAACAGAGGAGATGGAGGCCTTGCTGGATCAGCCCTGGGGACTTAATTATCCTTTACTTTTTCCTGAAGACTTCACTCATTGTCCCCAGCATGTGACTTCCTGAGCGAATCCACACAGGTTTGAACCAGAGGAGATCAGCAGGTCCGATCCATCCTGAACGTAAGTAGGAGCCACCTGGGGCTCCTTCCTGGGGCTTAGTCTGCAACAAAAACTAGAAGAGCCACAGCCTAGGAAATGCTTCTTGTGGACTATGTACTGTAAATGTTTTTCCATTCCAGCTTCACAAATACAAGAAGGAAATATTAGGAATTTTATGTTTCAGTTGTGGAAATGGGTGTGTGTGTGTTAATGATTTGCCCAGAGGATATGAACTGGTAAGTGACACACCAGAGATCTGAATCCAGGTCATCTGTCAAAGTCAGTCTAAGTGCCACCTCCTTCAGGAAGCCTTCCCTGCACACCAGGGCTGGCCAGAACAGCCTGGGGTTAGGCACCATCATCTCTCTGTGCAGCTTACCTCTCTGGATAACTAAGCACTCAGCAGGATTCTTATTTGATGAAGTTTCTCATGCTAGAATGCATCCTCCTTGAGGGGGGCTGTTTTGTTCATATGTTGTATCCCGTATCTCTAATTCTCAGCATAGCACTTTCCACATGGCAAACCAACTACTCCATATTGTGGAAAGGAAGGAGAGACAAATGGTCCAACTGGTCCCAAGGGCAATGCCTATAGCCACAGCTTAATGGATTTTCCCCAGATTTCTAAGAACTAGTTAAGAATGATCTCCAACATTAGCCTCTTTAAGGAAAGAGGATACTCTCAGAAGGAAGAAGTCCAAGAGTTCTTGTGATATTAAAAATAGTGAGAATATCCAAATATTTTTAACTCAAGAAGAAAAGTCTTAAGAGCTCCATCTAATTTGTGCATCCTTTATGCACTGGAGGTCGTGTGGACTGAACTGAGCAGGCAGAGATCGGGCTTTTCCCTAATCACTGGTATGTGCCAGGTTATGGTATTTAAGACAGCATCGAGCTGTATATGCCATAAGCTCAAGCAGTAGATTGACCAAGCTGGAGATGGTTTTCTACAACTAAAATCCTGCCCAGAGAAGTGAAGTCCAAGGCCGTTGCAGCTGTGCAAAATGTCCTGGAAGACCCTGGACACGGTGAGAGTGGATGGGAATGGAGGGTCAAAGGTAAAGAACCCCTAAGCCTTGGTCAGAAAAACAATGGCTTCACTAGATTCCCACCCTGTAGAATTCATCTTGCATCTCATTGGTGCAAACTGGGTCACATGGCATCTGAGTTCCAAAGGAGTCTGGGGAAATGAACATTTTTAATTAAACATGTTGCTCAATAGGAATTCTGTTAAAATGGAGGACAGAAGGGATGGATATTGGGTAAACAGCTGGCAATATCTGCCCTGTAGGTTCTGTGTTAGGTGTACAGACAATAAAGGTGAGTAACATATGGTCTTCTCTCTCCATGGGGTATATCACCTGGTAGAGGAGCCAGACATGAAAACAACTATTGGCAGTATGACATATGTGTTATTAGAAGAGTGACAGGAATACTAAAAAGTAAGCAAGAAAAGAGTAAGTAGGTTACCTAGGTGTGATTGTTAACCTTGATTCTCAACTTGATTGGTTTGAGAGATGCCTAGATTAGTAGACACTTCACTTCTGAGTGTGTCGTGGAGGCATGACCTTGGAGACCACCGATATGTCTGGTCCTCCCACTCCTTCTCTGGAACTCTTACTCTGCTTCCCAGATGCCATTAGTTGAGCAGATTTCCTCTGCCGCATCTTTGTGCCATGCTGTTTCTGCTTAGAGCCGGCTTATCACGGACTGGAACCTGAAACCATGAGCCAAAAGAGACTTTTCCTTCAAGTTGCAGATGTCAGCTATTTTGTTACAGCAACTAACAGGTTACTAACACACCAGGGGAGGTGCAGTAGGTATCACAAAGAAGACGGCACTTGAGGTCAATAGAATAAGAGTTTTCACATAAACAGAACAAGGCCTGGGTCACTTACAAACTGCTTCCAAACACCCTGTTAACTCCAACTCTTGGGATAAGTTTGCACTGAATGCTTTCCACTTATAACTAGCTCTGTTTTCCCAGCTTTGGGATGGATGTTGAAGAAGAGTAGGAGTTCTCCAGACAAACAGTGAGAAATTGACTTTTCAAAATCAGGTTCCAATGTATGTAGCAGCCGCAGGTCTTGGGATTACTATACTCTACATACTTTAGACAATTTGCCATTCCTACATATTTCACACTGTGTTATATCTCTGTGCCCTTCATCAAGCTATTTTCCTGCCTGTAATGCTCCTTCTCTTTCATTCTCTGGGATGTAGTTCTCTTGTGGTATTGACTCATCGTTGGCCAGCTGTTTAGAGGGCATGGAAGGACTTCATCCGAGTGTGATTTAGGCAGGAAGACGGATAGCAGTCACACACCCAGGTGCAGAATGTGGTCTCGCTGGTCTTAGCAATGAGGGAAAAGGGGGAAACTAACCCTTTATGAATCATGGTCATATGAGGGGATCCTAGACAGATACACCAGTGTATACTCACCAGGGCTTGTAAGAAAGTAGATACTGTATCGCCCCTTCCACATCCCTGGAAACTGGGACTTTGTGAGGCGAAGAAATTGGCTGAGTTCAACCGCACAGTAATAACTAACACCCCAGATCTGACTCTGTCCTATCCAGTGCTGGAACCCATGTCCCTCCACCAAGCCTTGAGGTCTGCCTTTGTTCTGAGGTCAGTCCTGCATGCGTAGGTGGTACATCTGGCTATTCAAGTTGAAGGGCTCTGTCTCCTGGTTCTTCATTCTTATACCGAGGGGGCAACAAAGGCCATCAAGCAAAGAAGAGCTAATAGATAGATGGGGGTGGAGAATGGTTTTACGCATCCCCCCCCCCCGTGGCATCAGGAGAGTCTGGAGACTTTTTTGGTTGTCACATAGGGCAGATGGTCTGCTACTAACATCTAGCAAGAAGAAGCCAGGGGAATGCCACATAGCATTCTGCCAACCCCAGGGCAGTACCCATGGCAAGGAATTATCAGATCCGAAATGCAGTAGTGTTGGTGTTGAGTTAGTTAGAGTTAGTCTCCTTCAGTCTTCCTGCACACGGAGAAAGCAGATTCTTTCTGGAAGCTTCTATGAGCAGTGCTTGCCACACCTCAGCACTCAACACGTCACCCCCACTGTCACTCAGTACACACGTGTGAGTGCATCTGTGCTCATTGCTTTTTGCATATACACAAAGTCCCCCTTCTCTGTCAATCCCTACATTTTTGTTCATTTTAATTCTATTCTCTGTGGTTCTGGACAAGTGACTACACTGTGCCTGTTTGCACATCTGCTGGAAGGGATAATGATGTTACTTCATGTACTTATAAAGCTTCAGGTAATTGTAGAACACTTAGTAGGTGTTCAGTAAATGTTAGCCACCTACACTTTTTGCTATTTCTGAAACATTCTGGGCATTGACAAATGAGCTTTTGCGAAGATTCTCACACGGAACTTGCATGAGGCTGATTAGGGAAGCTGATCTCTCAGCTCCAGGTGATGCAGAGTCTGGGACTGCGCTACTCTTCTGCAACTTGCGTGGGAACTCTCAATAAAAAGACTCCTCTGGGGGTCTGAGTGGGATTCAGTATTGAGAGCACTATGATATTGCTAGCCTGCAGGAGGTGAAGATAAAAGCAGATTTGCTTCATTTCTCTGTAAGAGTTAGCAATTAAGGCAGGGGTGCTTCCAGGACAGCATGAGGAGAAAGATAGTGTGCTGGAATCTTCCATGTGGCCCT
This sequence comes from Dolichotis patagonum, assembly GCA_004027295.1. Classification (NCBI taxonomy): domain Eukaryota; kingdom Metazoa; phylum Chordata; class Mammalia; order Rodentia; family Caviidae; genus Dolichotis; species Dolichotis patagonum. The sequence goes on from PVJX010006889.1 coordinate 39,678, forward strand.
CCAGACTACTGTCCAGCCTGCTTCAGCCTGCTCCAGCCACAGAAGGCTGGACCACGTGGACTGCATCCCTGGGTTCTGCCAGTTGTGAGCCTTGGCTGGCGAGGGACGGGAGAGTGAGGTGGGGGCAGTCTATTTCCTTGTGGCTTCACTGTGAGGTGGCTGAGCTCTGAGAATCACAGCTTTTATTGAGGCAAGTCTCTCTCTTCAGTGTCCTGACAACTTCTTCCTTCCCTCTTTCCTGAAAGCCCCGGGGAGTAACAATTCTCCCGAGCCAGCCCCAGGACACTGCAATTCTCTTTACTGTCTACACTCTACCTCATCTTAACAAGTAATCCTTTTATTAAATGAGCCTCAGGTTACCCAAGGTGAGGTGCCAGCTATTTCTTGTTTCGGAGCATAAAAAACAATACTCCAAAGTAAAGCGTTAGAAGCTAAGTTTCTCTCTAACCTTGTCTTGCTCTTCTGTCTCCCACTCCTTCTCCTCCAAAGCAGACCAGAGAAATTAGAATTCTTGTTCCCTAAGGTAAGTCATTGAGGCAAGGATCTCTTTCCCTTAAAACCAGCCATAAATCTCAAGATCTTACTCTGACTTTCTTGGCTTTCTGTGTAAGACCTGGCCATAAAGTTCTATGACCTGCCTTTTTGGTTTAGGCCATTCCAGAAGAATAGATTAAACTCAGAAGAAAGGAGTCCACACAGAAAGGCCAAGATGAACCCGGACCCTCATGAGGTCCCCTCAGTTTCACTGTTAGCATTCCCCTTCTTGTGCAATCACGTTTCTACACAACTGTCCCTGCTTTACCAAACCTAAAACAGGTGCATAAAAATGAGCGGGCTCAATCTGGTCTTTGGTCGTTATCTGACAGCTCCTGTATCTTATAAGATCATAGTCAGTAAACCAGTGATGTTCTTCTTTGATACCTTGTTATAGTGGCGCTGAGCACGGCCCTTCATACTGGGCAGGAAAGGCATGCCCCTTTTTCCTGCCTCAACACTTGCTAGCACCTTACCTGATAAAGTTAAGGTCATGGACATTACATCCAGTATTTTCTTGCAAGTTCCCAGTTCTCTTTGTGGTGGTATGTGTTAATTTTCTAGGGCTGCAGTCACAAAGTATCATCAACTATGGTTTAAAGAATAGAGATTAATTTTCTCACAGCTGGGGAGGCCATAATTCCAAGATCAAGGTGTTGGTAGGGTTGTTTCCCTCTGCAGGATATGAGGAATGGATATCTTTTGCTTGTATCTTCATGTTGTCTTCTATCTCTACTTGTCTACATTCAGATTTCCTCTTCTTCTAAAGATTCTGGTTATAGTAAGTTAGGGCCCACCCCAAAGGCCTCATTTTAATTTGATTACCTCTTCAAAGACCCTGGGACCAAATGTGATTACATCTTGAGGTGCCAGAGGTTAGGACTTCAACCTATGAGACAGGTGGGGGATGGACTCAATTCAACCCCCAAGTTGGTGGGTGAGAAATGTGCAAGTGACTGCTTGGCAGGAATAAGACACATAAAAGGCCTTGGGGGCACAGCAGCATTCACAAGGGGAGAGGTATCTGCTTTTGAGGGGCTCAAATTCTAGTGGGTGGGGGAACCGGAGTAAAGAGATAGATAGACCACAAATCAATAAAAACAACCATTCCAAAAGTGACAGATTCTGGAGAACACAGTGACTGGGCTGAGTGGCTGGGATGGCCTTTGCAGATGAAGCTGGGAAGCTGAGGCCCAGATGACACAGAGAAGTCACCATTTTAATACCTCGTTTTGGGCATGGGGTAGGGTATGGGCATTCTTGGCAGAGGAAGAGTGTGCCAACAGTAAGCAATGAGGTGCTTTGTTCAAGAACCCACCTTTCCTGGACAGCAAGAAGGGACTTGGGGGGCATTGGGGAGGCATTTTGAAATCCAGATTAAAGCAGCCTCATGTGTGAACTCTGCCTTTCTTGCCTCCCTTGGAGGCCTGCCCTTCAGGTAGACTCCCAGAGGAACATGGGGTAGAGCCTGAGGAGGAAAGCTGGCAATCTGCCTCCTATCCTGATGATGTGGGGGTGCAGGGTGCGACATGTGCCTTGGTGTCAGACATGACTGCCAGTCCTTGTAAACCAATAGTGATTTCCCCTGAGGTCCACTGTGCAGCGAGGAGGATTACTGTGCTTGCACCCGGCTCATATTAAAATATTAATCTACATTTAAAATGTTGCCATTGTGTCCACGGGGATCTTTGCTCCATATGTTTGCAGGAGCTCTGAGGCCTGCAGTGTTTGATTTTGAGTATTTGGAAGTGAAAGCCAAAGGTGCCGCGGAACAAAGCGAGTAAGTAGCTATGCAAAACGAAGCTGCCCTCGGTAAATATTGACTTCCAGGAGGCACTCTTCCCACAAACAGCACCACAGGCTGCATAGACCCCAGAGACCATCTCCCCCAGCTGCCTCTGCCTTGCTCTCTTCATTTAAACTCTTCCCTTCCCCCCTTCCTTCCTCTCTCTCTTCTTCCATTTATTATTATTATACATTATTATTCCAATAATGTACTGCACTGACTACCTGCATGAGTTCCCTCTTACTGCTATAACAAATTACCACAAATTCAATGGCTTCAATCAACACTTATTTACTACCTGATGGTTCTGGAGGTCAGAATCTAAAAATGAGTCTTCCTAAGACTAAAGTGGAGATGGGGACAGGGCTGCACTCCTCCCAGGCTCCAGGTGAGAATCCAATTCTTGGGCTTTTCCTGATGCTACAGGTTGCCCACATTTCATGTCCCTGGCTCCTTCTTCACAGCCACTGTGCCCAGTCAAATCTCTCATGGCCTACCACTGGGATGCATGTACGTCTCCTTCTTTCTTTCACTCAGGTAGTCCAGAATAATTATCCCACTTCCCCAGTCCTTAATTTAATCACATCCAGCAAAGTCACTTTTGCCCTAATGATAATGAGATGGTTAAACTTGATAGTCAACTTGATTGAGACTCTTTGACTATCAGAGCATACTTCTGGGTACATCTGGGTGGGTCATGAGGGTGACCCTGGGGACTATATTCGGTGCCTGGGCCCTTCCTATCTGAAGCTTTTCACTTGTATTTTGGATTGGGCAGCCTTTTTTCACCATGCACTTTTGCCATGACATTCCTGCCTTGATGCCAACTGACTATGGACTGACTCCTCCGAAACCATGAACCAAACTTTAAACTTATTAGTGTCAGGTGCTTTGTCCCAGCAGCAGGAAGTCTGGCCAATAAATACAGATAACATGAATATCTGGTTCTGGGATTAGTATGTGGATATCTCTTGGGGGCCATTATTGAGTCTTCCCCACCCATTCCTTGGATTTTAATTTCTCTAAGCTATATTCTTTAGTAATACATATATTCCTTACTCACAGAGCTCAACATTCTAGTTAGCGTTTAGTTGGAAAAGTTACTGATTTGATGTCTGTCTCCTTTCTGGATGGAAAGCTTTCTGATGGAGGACAGGCTAAATATTTTGGTTATCTTATCATTTTCTCAGAACTTCCTAGCAGCCAGAGCAACAAAGGAAGAATGTAGAAATAAGAGGAAGAAGAGAAAATAAAATAGTAACTAACATTTAATGATCACACAAAATTCTAGCAATGTTCTTAATGCCTTTAACATATATAATCCACACATGGTGAAGGAGGGGCTGCCATGTAAAACGGATAGCTGGCATTCGATTTCCATGATCTTAGCTAGTATGTCCTGGAAACACACTAAGGACGTAATGACTGATAGGGACATTTATGATTCTAATTACGGAAGGTGGGCGTGGCTGGGTGCCAGGGGAGAGTGGGCAGGAGCATGAATTCAGGTGTTTCAAGCAGAGGATGCTGTGTTAGCCAAGACCCAGCCAGGAAAAGGCTTGTTGTCTTCTATAAATTGAAGGCAACACAGTACTGGCGGAGCTTAGGTGGTAAAGGCAAGGCCGATGGGAGTGAAGAGGGGCATGGAGGTGCCATTTCTGAGGATGGTATAAGCTATACTTGGGCTTCAGACACAGTCCTAAGGAAAATATGAAGCTTTTGGAGGGCTTTTGATGCTCAAGATAATTTTGTTCGCCATGTAGAGATAAGATTGCAGGGCTGGGATGCTGAAGGCAAAGTGGCCAGTGGAGAGTGTGAGTGGGAATCCCATGCTAGAACCCGGGGAGTTTGTGGTTCTAGTCCAGGGCACTCTAAACTGTGCATCTTCACCCTTCAAAAGCCTCCTGCCCACCCTCAAAGGTCCAGTTGGGGAAGCAGCACCTGCTGTATGGAGTGAAGAAATGTGAACTCTAGTCTGCTTCAAAATCAGAGGAAGGAGTGAGCCAGAGAGAAATGCATTTAATTCTCACAGCCATTTCCTCCAGGAAACTTGCACCATTCTACTCATTCATAATCATCCCCCCCTGCTGTCACTAATGTTCCTGTCACTCACATTCATTCAATCAGCAGATACCTTGGTACTTGACTTTAATTGATCCCAAAAGGGACGATGGGTGTAAAAGCACGTACCACACACATTGTTTTGACTTGGAAGTACAGTGAGTTGGGAGGCAATAGACACATTCTAGCTTGCATGTTAAGCATCAAACAAGCATGAGGACAGAAGCTGCAAGTCAAAATGTGTCATATGGTCGAGTGTGGTGGTGCACACTTGTAATTCAGCATGTGGGAGATAGAGGCAGGGAGATCATTGCAAGTTTGAGGCCAGCCTGGACTCCATATCAAGATTCTGTCTCAAAAAAACAAAAAAAATGTTAAGTACCAAATTCAATGAGTTTCAGAGCAGTCAAGGACCAAGCAAGGTATGGCTGTACTTGTTGAGTATGTATATATATCAAGCAATTTTTTGGCACCTCATTAGAAATGAATAACCCTGGCTTGTTCTTTACCCTGTGAAGTTTATTATCTTGTGGGAAAATAACATAGGAAATATGTGCATTTAAGTGTGGCAAGCCTCATAATGAAGTTAGGGGGCTCTGAGATGGCGGTGAGAAACCTGATTGTGGCACATTGTGGCACTGGCACTGCTCTAGTTCTTTTCCTTTTCTTGTACACACTGTTTATGTGACTTTGAAGTTTTTCCCAAGAAATCAAAGTATATTGTCACAGCCCCTTAACTTTGGTCTTTGCCATGTGACTGGCTTGGGCCAGTATGAAGAAGTGTAGGTGACAGTGACCCAGTTCCAAGCATAGGCATTTCAAAGGTCTTGGCGTTTTCTCCTCTGTCCTGTTGTGACTCTGACTGCACCTTGAGAACCTGCCTTGCCAGCCTGCTGGCCCCATAAGAGATGTATGGGGATGAGAGATGTATGGGGCAGTGCCATGCCTGCTGAGATCCCTAACTAAGAGGGGGCTGGGGCCATGTCTGGTTGACCTCTCACATCTGAAGAGGAGTGAGAGTCCTGCTGAGGTCAGCAATGCTGCCCAGCCATTTCCAACCCAGGCCAGCTGACCTGTAGCTACTTGTACATTAGGAGTTCAATAAATACTTAGGGTCTCAGCTGCTGAAATTTTGTGGCCATTTGTAAGAATAATCATTGTCAACAGTTAACCAGCACACTGGTTTAGTCTGAACATCCTACAGCAGAGTTCCTGAAAGAAATGGTGTCTTGGTGGAAGCTAAGTCAAGCTGAAGAAGGAAGAGATGGGAGAATTCCAAGCTAAGGGAGCAGAAAAAGCAAAGGTCCTGAGGCAGGAAAGATGCAAATATCTAAGAAACTAAAAGAAATCAGTCATTTCTGGGGGTGATCTATGGAGATCCATGGGGGATCAAGCATGGTGGAAGAGAGCTGTCAAGGAAACAGAGACCCCTATACCTCACTGCTCTTACAAGGTGGAAAGCAAAATGATATGCTGCAGCTTTATGCATTTTTTTAATGTTCCCAGTCTCATAGTAATCCATTTGGGGCAACGACCTATTTATCTTATCTCCTCTCATCCTACCTGAGCAACATCCTACAACACAGTAAATGCCCAACATCTTCTATGAATAAAAGGGTTCATTTGACTAATGAAAGAGGTGCTGAAGAACAGCTCCTCAGCTTCTGCTAAACTGTTCAGTGACTACAATTTCTCTTTCTTGGCAATTAACAACACTGTTGTTTGGGATAAGAGGCCCCCTTCTTTCATTCCATCACTCTTTCCATGTTGAGATTTTTGTTTCCTCATGGTATTTACTCATACTTGAGGTTACAGTCACACAATTATTTTTAGTATCCTCCCTTTCACTAGACAAGGACTTTGTTTTGCTTGTGTTGATATCTTTAGTGCCTCTGACTGTGCCTGACATACGTGTAGATGCACAGAAAATATTTGTTGAATTAGTACATGACAAGCTGATGAAACACTTCAAGATTGTGAGCTAAAAATGTACAAACCAGAAGTTAGAAAGTGTATTAATTACCTGTTTATTCAGAACAAAAGTAGGACAAAGATTTCTTACATGGGATGGAGAGAACACAAGGACAGAGCAAAAAGAAGGATAAAACATTTATGATCCTTATTATGATAGATAAGATCATATTATGTGATAAAGCATAGGGCCTGGGCATATTAGTACCTCAATATTATAGCCTTACATTTATAAAATGATTGTTATTTTATAAAACTCCTTCCCATCCTAACCTACCTGTTACTCATTTCATCATTAAGAGAGATATATGTGCATGAATTGTTATTTCCTTTTACATATAAGAGGGTTTGGTGAAAATTGATTTGGGCATTTTGTCTTCTGCTTATCCTTCTTTCTGTACAACATGGCTGCATTATAAGAGTCCTGTAAGAGAAGGCAGGTAAGGGTAGACATAATTTGAGGATTTGCATACCAGGGGTTTGTCTTAACTTCTATGTGTGCACAAGGGATTCTGCGGGACTGAGTTTCTGCCTGCCTCTGTAGTCTCCTTTTCTGCTCTTATCTCTTGCTCCTGAGCTAGTTACTTTGTCTTTCCTGATCAAATGCCTTCCTGATACTGGGATGACAGGTATGCACCACCATATCTGGTCTCCTTAGGTTTTTCAAAAGCATAATATCCTGTAGTTAAGAAGTATAGTACTGTGTCAGTTACCTGTCACTATGTAACAAAAACACTGTAAGTTTTAAAAAGCGAACCATTTTATTTGCTCATAGTTCTGTAAGGACAGCAATGGCATATGTTTAACTGGATGGTTCACCTGGGCTCACCTGAATTAACTCACAAAGGTGCTGTCACCTGATGACTGGCCTGAGTCTGGGTAAGCCAAGAGCTGCTTGTGCTGAGTGGCACTTGGGCCCTCTCTCCCCTTGGTTCTCTTATCTGCAAGGATGACAGCAGTCTCTGGGCAACAAGAAGAGTGATCATCCATACTTAGTTGCCAGGGACCATCCCAGTTTTATCAGTGAGAGCGCCATATCCTGGGAAGCTCCTCAGACTCAGGCAAATCAGGATAGTGGTCATTTTAGCTGCAAGAAAGAGAGGGGAAATTACAAGGTGTCTGAGCTCTAAGCTTAGAACTTTCACAATGAGAGTTCTGTCGCTTTTTCTCTGTGACACACTCAAAAGGCCATCCCTGATTCAAAGGGTTAGGGAAAAAGGCCCCAACTCTCAACTGAAAATGTACCAAGTGCTTATATTGCAAGGAAAGTAAGACCATGGTTTCAGAAATGAAAGTAAACAATTTTTTGTTAATTGAAAAAAAATTATAAAAAGTAAGGAAATATTAGGAGAGCCCTCATTAGGCAAATGTTGAGTGATGCCATGTCTTAATATGAACATCAAATACTTTGTTTTATATGCACATACAACCAAAAACACCTCTCTCTGAAAACCACTTTGTGGTGAGCAGATTAGGAGAGATGGTGAAACATTCAGGTAAAAGAAAGCAGGCTTCTTGGTAGTTAGGACGAGAGACAAGGACAAAGGCTATGTTAACAGTCCAAACAATTCTATTTCAAGAGTAAAACTGATAACGTTTGTCCAGTAAAATATCTGGGATAATACAACTTTACATTAGCATCATGTTTACACTACATCCCAGGTATTGTTCTAATATAAGTGATTTACACCTAAGAGTGCATTTAAACCTCACATTAACAGACAAGAAACTAAGGTTCCTGACCTGTTTTTCATTTTGCTGGGGGTTTCATTGCTTTCTATAGCTAGCAGTTTGGAATGGTAGCCTAATCACTTATTCGTTATGGAGGCTGGCGAGAAAGGTCAACTCTGGGTAGCTTTGAGCGGAGATTCAGAAACTCCGGAACCAAAATACGTGGCTTGGGTTCCCATCCAGGCCAGATTAATGGCGACTCTTGCGCAGGCGTAGTCGGGGAGTTAGCGCCAGCCTCTGGGTCCGTTCCATCCTAGAGTAGATCCGGGGTGCAGCAGTTTCATGATCAGGCCGGCCTCTCCTCACCCCTGACCTTGGCTGGCGAGGTGGGCGAGGGGACTAGGCGGCAGAGAGGGTCCGAGGCGCGTGCAGGGAGGGATGGGGCAGGGAGGGTGGGACCTAGATCAGAGCTGGAAGACGTGAACCCCGAAAGGACCTGGGTGCGGAATGCTGCGTAGCATTCAGACGCTGAGGAGTGCGCCAGACCAAGGGGAAAATCACTCAGCGCACGCACACACTTCACAGTTGAGCGCACTGAGCTCCATACCCTCCGGGAGCCCTGGGGCGAGCTCTGAGCCGGAGTTCCCCATCGTTGCAGGGATACAAGTGCTGGCTGGCCTTTGTTCAGTGAATATTAGCTGCACTTTAGGCCCTGTGCTAAGTGCTTCTTATTCACAAGGTTATTGTGGGGAAATCAAGTGAGATGATGCCTTTGGCATGCTTTTAAGTATATTATAAATGAGAGGTCTTATGAAAGTTTGAGCCTTATGTAATTGTTTGTAGTTGATTTTTATCAAGAAAGAGGTCAAGCTTTACAGTTTCCTGGCCTCAGGACGTCCCACTGTCCCTGACCACGTTTCTTGCAAATGGGTAGGTAGTCATTGGTTTGGCGCAAATAGGAAACTATGATATTGCCCTTGCTATGCCATTCAGCATTAAGATGCCTTCAAAAAGAATTGATGTTTGTTGGTAATTTGTAGCTGCTCTAAGTGTAGTTCTCTGGCAGGTTTGAAACGTATACCAATTAATTTGGAACTGTGGAAATTGTTGATGTTCAAAATGGAACATTTGCTTCTCTGCAAATGCTTGTTTCTCTGCTTTCCCCCTTTATTTGACAAAAATCTAGTAATAGAAGGCGAAGGTTGGCGTCCTCTTTACTTCCTCTTTTTTCATCCACAAGGCTTAACGCTTTGTGGACTAATGTCATAGTATAACACTGTATTTATTTTCTAATAATTTAAAACATTTACAATAACATGGGCAAAGCACTGTGCAAAGCTTTTGGACCATAAGAAAACGATTATTTAAGGTCTCTTTTCTCAAGACCTCACACTATTGAGTGTTGAGGGGAAAGAATGTAGAGTAGGATAAGATAGCAGAGTTAAATTAGGACTAAAGGAAGGTTTCAGAGACAACCTCCTTTATTCTATTAAAGCCACTAGTTGTTTTATTTTACTCATAATTGGCATTATGTCTTTCAATGAACACCACATTTAGAGCTAAAGTTACATGCTTTCCTAGTCCCTTAGTTGTCATGAAAAAGACCTTAAGTGCTTTACCTGAATCTGGTCCAATACCATCATCACACACAAGCCAGCTGACGCTCAGAACATATTCCCAAAGCACCTGTGTGGAGCACATAGAAGGAAAATATCTGACACTTTGCTTATGTTGGTGTTGAGGCTTTGGGATTCACTGTCCTGCCCCATGAACATGCATTCCTGATTCAGCAAGGTCTAGCTGGTCCTCTAGAACTTGCTGAGCACCTTGACTGTACTGACCATCTCTATCTTTAGACTGTGGCATTTACAGTCAGCAGCTCTTACCTTGACATTTAGTCATGGACCACACTGTCTTCTTAGTTGAACAGGGGTTGGAGGACTGTGGACAGTAAATGAGGAAGTTCATATTTGAGAGATCAATACACTTGAGTTTGAATGCTGGACCCACTGCTTACTGGCTATGTAACTAACAATCATAAACTCAGTTTCTTCCACTGTCACGTGTAAACCTGATCTCTTGCAGGACTGTTACAGGCATATGGTAAGCGCTCAGCAAAATAAAATGGGAAGCACCATTCTCTTTGTCTCTCCACCTTTTTATTTTCTCTTCCGAGGTTTATGAGTGTGCCTATAGGTTTTATTTACTTATATACTTGTTGAATGAAGGAATATTTGTCACATTCATTTAAATTATGAATATGGATTTGAGGATGTTCTTTTCACCCAGAATAGACTAGACACGTTTCCTCTTCTCAAGAAGTTTCAGTCTATCTGGGAAGCTAGAGGTTTTTACCTCTTATTTGGGTTTCCTTTATCCCAAAAAGCAAACCTCTTAAAATTGGAGCTCTCAAGGACATAGCCCTGGTCACCTTTTGCTTCTCACTCTCCTTAGGTAAGTTCATCTACTCCCACGGCTTTAAGAACTCTATGCACCAGACTCTTAAATTTATATCTAGAGGCTAAACTTCTCTCCTAAGCCTCAAACGTACATCTAACCATCTTTGAATAAATATACTTATTCTAAACTTCAAATTTAGCTTCCTTGAAACAAGCCCTCTCCAAACCTGTTTGTTCTTCCAGGGTTGCCCATTTTCACGGGATGGCTGACACCAAGGCCCTTATTTTCCTGCCCACATCCAATAAATCAGTAAGTCTGATTTTATAGGCTTCTGCCTACAAAATTTAACTGATTATCAAGCTGGGCATGGCAGTGAATGCCTGTAATCACAGCATTTCAGACACTGATGCAGGAGTCTGAGGCTAGCCTGAGCTACATAGCAAGTTCAAGGACAGGCTGAACTACATAGTGAGACCTTGACCCCCAAATAGCAACAAAAACCCTGAAATACAGCTGATATCACCAAAGTTCAAGTGACCACGATCCGTTCCCTGAATCACTGCGATGGTTCACTCCTCTAATCTATTTTTTATGTGGCATAACAAATGATTTTTTAAAGGACAAAACTGATCAAGCCATTTCTCTGATGAAAACGCCCCAAAGCATTTGCTGGTAGGATGGGTTTTAGAGGGTTTTCAAGCCCTCTGACAGTCCATGTCAATTACTGCTGCTGACCTCTGACCCCAGCTGTCATCACTCCCTGTCTGGTCACCTCCTTTCAGTCACACTGGTTTTCTGATTGTGCATGAATTGTCACTTTTTCAGGGAGGTCTTCCCTGTCCTTTGTATATTTTAAGTCCTTTATGCCTTCTTATGAAAGGCTGACCTTTTTTTTTTTCCAAATCTGTTTTATTTCAAAGAGAAAGGCTGACCTTTAAAAAATTTTTTTTACATTGCTTAATTATAACCATGAAGCTCTTTGCATAAATATTTGGTCATTGATTCATCCCTTAGCTGGCAAGCTCCTTGAGGACAGCTATCACAATTCAGCACCCATAATGCCCATTGAAAAATGATTAGAGGATGAGAGCAGTCGAGTTATTTTATGACAGATGTCAAAACAAAAGCCGAATACAATGAGTGCGATGTAGATTCAGAGAAGGAAGCGATCACTAGGGCAGGAAGGTGAGTGAGACTTACTCCTTAGAAAAAAAAGAAAACCAAGACTTTTTCTAAAGGTGAATATTTAGGGGATCAAGAGTATGTGTGTTTTATTTAAGGTAGCAATACAAAATAAACATGAGGAAAGCAACAACCCTCCTTCCTGGTAAGCGGCGGCGCCTCAAGGGAGCGGTGGGCAAGTCAGGAAGAGAACCAGTCAGCGTCTCCTGTGAGCCTATCAGCATGCAGCCTGAGAATCAAACATCCCAGCTCACCTCACCCCCGTTAGCAACTGGGGTCCAGAGGTCTGAGCATCCCTTGGGAGGATGACCATCTAGAATATAGCAAATATGGGGGATTTCCTTCTGTCTTCTCTTTGAAGGCAAATATTGTTTTCACTGTTTTTGCTTTGTTCTGATTATTCAATATTGTGTTTTGATAGGTTTTATAATGTTCTATTTTGGGTTTGATTTTGCTACACTTGATTGAATGCACAACTATGGTGAAGATAACGAGATATACTATGGTACCTATTACTGTTATCCCGGTAAACTGCTGTGAAGTTCTGTACCAATTTCACTGCACTGTATTTATTGGCTTTGTTCTGTCTTGTTCTGTTGTATTTTACTACTTTCAAAATAAAAATAAAAATAAAAATAAAAAATAAACATGAGGAAGTAAGCTGGAACCATCCTATGGATGAGCTTGGGTGCCAAGCTAAGGAATTTTGACTTTATTCTATAGGTAAGAGAAAGTTGTTGATAACTGCTGAGCAAAAGTGGCGACATTCGGTATCAGTGGCGTAAGTCTGTCTATGCAGAATCATTACTAGCAGAACCATCTCAAGTAGATTCCACTGGAAAGTCTGGGGATGGATCCAGGACCCAGCTTTAGGTTTAGCTTGACCCAATAGCCCAAATGACATAACTGGCTTCTTCCTGGATTTTTTTGCTCTGCATCCTTTCTCAGGCAGGCTTTCCCATCACAGGGGTAGAATGGTTGCGCCAGCTCCTGGCTCACATCTTGCAAGATTGAGGTCTAGGGGAAGAGAGGTCATCCATTTCTTTAGTGGCTCCAGTAATGGCAGGAATTGAGTTCTGCTGACTGGGACAGGCAGGCCTGGTTCATGTGCCCATCTCAGCATCATTCCCAGAAGAAGACAGTGTGCCAAGTGGTATAGAGTGAGTTTAAATCCACAAGCCCCTGTTCCCTAGCTGAAGGTAGGGCCGGCCCTGATGCAACCACATTGAATGAGAGCCAGGAGAAGGGGGAGTGTTAGTAAATTTTCAAGGGAAAACAAAATTGTTCCTAGAACCAGAGTACTTGGGGACCCCAAACCAAGCGAGGGTTACAAAAAGAAAGGCCAGCATGGCAAAGTGGTGCCCAGGGAGACCACTGTTGAGGGTTGTCTGGATCCTGCAGTGGCCTGGGATCAGACTCTGCCACTGGTTTTTTTTTTTTTTTTTTTTTTGCACCCATTAAAGCCTAACTTAGTGTCCTGCTGGCCACAGGTCCCCATCGATCTGCTGAATCATCTGAATGGAGATAAATCAGAAAGGGGAGATGGAATTAGGATGGATCAAAGGTATCTCGAAGGCCAGACTCCCATCTTGTTGTTTATAAATCAGTCACATTTTACCACCGAAGACCCTTATAGTTTCATTTTAATATCTGTTGTCACAGTGTAGTTGGGGAGAGAAAAGCTGCTAACGTGGCAGGATCGTTAAATTGTCTAGGCTTATGGTGATTTAATTCTTTTCAAATTTATGTTATAAAAATGGATTTTAAAGAGACTTGAATCTTTTTTAGCTGCCTGATTTTGTGTATTGCATGAATGTTAGCACAACAATAAAGGAAGAGAAAAAAGAGAATACTGTAACTGTCTTATTAAAGAGACAGACGGCCCCTGGCAGATGTATACATACTGTCTTCAATTTATCTTGTATTCTCTAAATGCGGTCTTGTCAAACAAAACAAACCAAAGCAAAACAAAACAAAACAAAAGTCTCATTCTGGGCTGGGGATTTAGCTCAGCAGTATAAGCGCCTGCCTTGCAAGTATGTGGTCATGAGTTCAATCCCCAGTACCAAAAAAAAAAAAAAAGTCTCATTCTGTAATAGCACCGAGAGGTATGTTAATGCAAAGTACAATAATAGCTTCGTTAAATTTTTTAAGTAAGTCTTGATCAGACAAGAAAAACTGTAATCCTTACTTTCTGCAGTTTAAAGTAAAGGAGTTTGTGGGAGGTGGGGATAAAAGAAAGGAATCCTCATAATGTTTGTTTCTCTTTTGCCTGCAGTCATTTCCTCTACTGTGCCTCATAGGTGAAGGAAATGCAGCTTCCAGACTATTTTTTTTTCTGGTGTAATTTCCTGAGGGCTGACTGGATCACTGAGCTTCTGAAAACCCCATATTACTCAGAAGGCATTAAATACATGGGTTTTTGTTTATTTGTTTGTGGTTCTGGGGATCAAATTCAGGCCCTTGGCCATGTCAGGCAAGTGCTTTACCAGTGAGCCACATCCCCAGCCCCTAAATGCATGTTTTTCATTGTGGGTGATGAATTATTTTCTTGTGGCCTTGGCTGACAGAGGAAATTGGCTGATATGGGCCCATCTTGTGGTGAGACTGTCTTGTCATCTGATGAATTTGACCCACTTTCCTACCATTTCTTTTTTTTTTTAACCTCCAGCATTTTTCAGTCTTTTAAACAATTTATGGCCTGTCTATTAATTTAATGTGATTAAACAAACTCTCTTGAATGCTATTATCTTACGACTATAATTGAAAAGGCATAGCTTTTCCAGGTCTGGGGCAGACGAATATTTACAGAGCCTCTGAACATCAGTAAGATCTGACAAATAGCGAAGGTGATAAGTTGAATGAATATGGTCTCTCGTGTGTTGCAGAGTGGTTTGTATAAATGGGGAATTAATAAGTGAGTCAGATCTGAAATAATGGTGTTGAACACTGTTGACTCCCACGCGGGTATTTTAAGGACTAAGCCAGCCATTCTTAACCCCTTTCAAAATGCAAGGTACTAGAATATGACAGGTGGTGACCCTGAACCATTATCTGTCCCCTTTGGGTTCATTTGCATAATACACACATAAGCCAGCACAATCGACATTTACCAGCTCATGCCCTTGAAAATTAATAGAGCCATTTCTGAATCCTTATCCTGTCTCTGCAACACAGAGCCTCCAGCCAGCTGATTCCTTCTCCTTTCCTGTTCCTGTGAAGATTATCCTGTCTCACCTGCCTAGCAAAGGAGAGGGAACCACCGTCCCTGTCTGCAGGCCTCTTCCTTCACTGTCTGTCCACGGGCTCCTGTGCTCCCCAGCTGAGCTATGCTCTTTTTCCCCTCTCAGCTCATTTTCTGGAAAACTGAAAAACCATTACTGGCATATGAAAGTCTAAGCCTTTCCTTTTATGCTTAAAAAAACACTTGAGTCTTTAACCCCATAATGATGATGTATCGATCACACAGTATAAGCACCTAAAGCGTGGGAGAATCAGCCTAAACCTTACTTTTCATTTAAATCAGTGCAGTTCCCTATTTCTGTGGGTGCTTTTGTCAGGCTTAAGACGACAGAGTGGATTGCACCGCCCTCAGCTCTCCTTGACTGCCCTGTGCCTGTGTTCCTCGTCGTTGCTCTTTTGGGATGTGGGGCTCTAACTGCAGCCTTCGCTCTCAGCTCTGCTTCTCAGCACCTTCCACTTCTCAGCACTGTGCAACCTGTGCTTTGCAAGCCAGTCCCTGTTCTGGCAGTTCTTCCCCACAGTACTCTCTTTTGTCAGCTGCGAGCGTTTAAAGTGCAAACGTGGTTGGCAGCAGCAGATGTGCTGCCGTACGCCCACCGTTGCTTATCCTTATTAGATGTCTTAACTTCCGGGCACATTGCCAGGGGAGTGCAAGTTCTAGTCCTGCTGCACGCGCTGAGAGCTGGGTGTGCACTGTCTTCAGGGCCCCTGGGCAGCACGGCTTCCTCCCCCTTTCCTCCTGTGCAGCCCTTGAACCTCAGTTTAAGGAAATAACACCCCTTTGGTGCCTCTGCTGGCGAGGTTCTCTGCTCACTGGGGAACAGCGTTTATCAGCTGCCTGTCTTGTGCACCCTCTCCACTGTGTCTTTTAATCTTCACATTACCTCTGGGAAGTGGGAATGGACTCAGAAAGTCCTGGGTTTGTATTCGGATGCCGCCTTTCCCTAGCTGTGTGACCTGAAGTATCTCAAAGTGACCTCTCCGATTTTTCTTTTTCAACCATACAATGAAGACAACAATGCTGTCTCTGTAGCGTTGTGAAATTTAAGTAGGGCTGTTGATGGAAGGCCCCTAACGCAGTGCCTTGGCAGGTAACACATGCTTCATAAATATCGTGGAGAGTTTGATCTCTCAGGTTACTTGACTTAGCTAGATTACTTGACGAAACAGGGCTGTAAATTCAAAGTTTTTTGAAATCTACTTTTCTTCTTCTCCTTTATTAAAAAAGATGCTGTTAGTGCTAGAATACCATGAAAAAGAAATTGGAGCCCTTGGTTATTTTGGCAGCAGACTATGCAATTAAATTGCAAGGCTAATAATAAAAAATTATAATATGATAGCTAATGTCTTTTGAGTATGGACTATATGGTCAGCATGTGCTAGGCAGTTGGCACCTGCTTTATAATCTTTTTTAATGGTGTTCACCAAGAGTCAGACATTTGTCTTCTCTTCATATTTTTGCTATTTCTTTGTATCACAAATACTGTTATTCTACTTAACAATTTCCTTTAAAATAGACTCACATTATTTAAATAAATGTATATTAAAGTCAAAGTTGTTACCTTCCCTGTAAATGAAAAGCCAGTATCATTGACCATACATAGAAGATGCCTAGGGAAATATATGCAGTTAAAGCATGTTGTCAAGTTTCAGTGAGGTATCACTCTGGACCCAAGGCTCACTTTCTGTTAAAAAGGGAATTATTAGCAAGTGTCAGAGAAGCCTCAGTAGTACACAGGAACAAGACAGGCATTGTTTCCTTACTGGAACAACTGAAAGAGACTGGGAAAAGAACGCCATTCCCATGTCACTGAGTGCCCTGTCCATACAGCATCTAAATCATTTCACAAACTTTCACTTCCTGCTGAGGAAAACCCTGCCATGTAACACCTGGTAAGGAATTCTTAGCCCTTTTTGCTGATGGGCCTGCACCTCAGAATGGTCACCTAATTTACCTAATAGTAAATATCTAATAAGTAGTATACGTAGGGCTAGACTTCAGGAAGGAAACACAAGAACAGTGTCAACTCTCAGCAGACTCCATGGCAGGACCTGCCTAGGAATATGTATGTTGCGTTCAACTGAATTTTTTTGTTAAAAGTTCGTGGTCATTGAACTCATGGAGTTGCCAGGGTTTTCAGCAGCTGAGAAACTGACAGCTTCAGGGAAGAGATGGCAGTCCAGGTACCTAGAACTGGGAGTCTTGGCAGCTGGCACTGGCTGCTCACTACAGCTTTGAACCTGACCTGTGACCATGCATTTAGCTACCTCCCTGATTAAAGTGCTACTAGTTGGGCTCAGTGTGTGTGTGTGTGTGTGTGTGTGTTGCAGGGACCTGAGAAGGTACCAGGACCCAAGGTTTTCCAGGCACGCTGAAATTATCAACTGTAGGGGAATATTTCCTGCTTTAGAGACAGAAAATATTGGGCACTAGAGTGGTGTAATGAAAGTAAGCCCAAATTCAGATCACAATTATTCCATTAAATAATTTGGCATAATGAGCTCCGAGAAATGCTTACCTTGTTGCATCTCAATTTTCTGATCTAACAAATGTAATGATATCAATATCGACTTTTACGGTTGATTTGAGATAAAATGTGCTGATGCGTGAATACCTAGCAGTGTGCTGGCTGCTCATTAAATGATGGTTTTTTTTCCCTCCCACCTCAATTAGGCACATTTATGCCACCTTAAATCTTCCCTCTCCTTCCAAGTCTGATCCTCCAAATTGGTAGCTCTTTGAAGATACGGGTTGAAGACATCGGTTGATATCTTGCGTGTGTTGGGGCTGAAGTCCTCATTCCTCTTGCTGAGGGTGTTGGTAGCTGACCCTTTCACTCATGTTCTTTCTGCTGAACTCTTTTCTCTGTGCAACACAACTGCAGGCCCATCCCTGCAGGATCCCAATAAGCTTGACGGAGGCTTTTGCTGTGATTGCATCACAGCTAGTGTTTTCCTTCTACCACTTTGTGGACTCGGTCTCCCACAGGTGTGATACTCCGTAGCACATTCTCCAAAAAACTTCCTATGTACAAATCTATCTCAGAATTTGTTTCTCAGAGTCCTGGTCTTGGTGGTATCTTCATATATTGTTATAGTTTAGATCCAAATATCCTCCAAAGTCTTATGTGTTTGGAAGGTGATTGGATCAATGGAGTTAAATCATTGGTGAGTTCAATAGCTGAGTGTGCTGTTAGGAGGGAGGCTCTGATTGGAGGCAGTTACCAGAGGCTGTGACCTGGAAGAGTATACTGTTGTCCCTCACTCTTCTCTTCTCTCTCTGCTTCCTGGCTGCCATGCATTGGCCAGCTTTCCTTGGTTCTGCTTTGGAGCCAGCCAACCGTGGCCTGAAACTGTGAGCCAAAATAAGCATCTCTTCCTTTAGGTTGCAGGTGTCAGGTATCTCGTCCCAGGGATGGGAAAGTGGTTAGTACGTATATATGTTGGCATCCCAGCATTTGTGGCATTAGGCTGCATCCTGTACACCAGAGATGAAAAGAATAGTGTGAAAGGCAGGTGGCCTAGGTTAGAACGGCACACTCTGCTGCTTACAGCAGTGTGATCTTGCAGATTCATCTCAAGAACCTCAGCTTCCTTATTTATAATAGGAGCACAGTAATAGTACCATAAGCCATGGCAGTTAAGATAACCTGGGTCATACCCTTAGACTAGAGCCTGGCACACAGCGATAGACAGCAATCTTGGGTATCAAAGTAGCACAGACTACTAAACACCCCTCCTTCATTTTCCCAGTTTCTTGGATTCCTTGAAATCACACTGTCCCAATTCACCTACTTTTCTTAGCATTTGTCCTCTGTTTGCTTTGCTGGCTCCTCTTCCTACTTCATCTTCTATATTTAGATATGCTTCAGGTTCTGTCCCTTTCGTGCTGCCTCTACTTTCTTTTTCCGTTCTCCTTCCCCATCTCCTTACTGCTAGGCAGTGGCCAGCAGGCCTGTGAGCCCCTTGTGTGAGTAGCTGCAGTGTGGTTCCCGGGGAGGATGGGCTGACTTGTCGTTTGCATGAATCCCCACAGCAATTCCCCTTTGGGATCCTCCAAGAGTCAATCTGTCAAAGCTTTTGAATTGTGTTAGTAATCTTGTCGCAAGTTGTGCCCTTGATGAAGGGCACATGCCTGGTAATTGGTGCTATTGTCAAGGCTGATAATGCAGAGAAAGCAAGAGGAGGTGGAGAAACGGGAAACCACGGCTAGAGGCAGGGAAAAGGGAATCTGCAGAATAATGATGGGAAAGTGTCATGGGTCTCAGGGCTTCATTTTTAGGCTGTTTTGATAGGGACCTTGAAACTCAATTGCTTACATATAAAACTTCAGGCAAAACATAAAAACCATGGAAGTTACATACCACTGTGGTAGCCTTCTTACACTACTGTAATAGCATACTTGTGATAATCAATAATGGAAGAGATTTATTTTGGTTTGGTTTCAAAGGGTTCAGTCTGTGATCACCTGGCTCTGTTTCTTTGAGTCTGTGGGAACATTGGGCAGAAGAAGCCTGTTCATCTCATGGTGGCTGGGAAGCAAAGAGACATAGCGAGAGGAGATGGTCTGGGGTCTCACTATCCCTTCTAAGGATTTCACCACACCCCAGTAGCACCACAGGCAGGCTGGGTACCAAGCTTTCAACACTTGGACCTGTGTAGGGTGCTCAAGGTCCAAACTACTGGCAAGAAATCCTGATGGGCATGAAGTGTGTTAAATGGGAAGAATAATTTCTAGTGCTTTATAGCACAACAGAGTGACTACAGCTAACAATCATTTGCTGTGTATTTCACAATAGCTAGAAGAAAAGATTTTGATTGTCCCTAATATAAATGTTTGAGGTGATGGGTACACTGATCACCCTGACATAATTATCACATGTTGTATACATTTATAGAAATATCACACCGTTCCCATAAATGAAGTAAAATTATTATGTATCAGATTTTTTAAAAAGGAATTCTACTTTGGCCCTGTGTTTTGGATTCAATTGATCTGCAACAAAATCAGTGAAAAAAGCTCTCCCATTTTACAGATAAGGAAACAAACAAAACTTTCATGCTCAGGATGGCTAACACCAAGACCTGTTCATTTAACCCCATCCCACTGGAAAAGCTAGCTTTGGATGGATGAGGAGGAGGGCACTCTAATACCATAACCTTAAGGTGATCTAGAATCAGTTTCAGTGTCTGTCATGTCACCTTTGTGACATGTAGGGACAGTGCCACAAGGCTGTAACTAAACAAAATGTGCCACACTAGTGATCTTGATCTGTTTATAACATAATACAATGAAAGTTTTACGTTGGGTGTGTACCCCCATTCTCTAGTCCTCCTACCACACCCCATGATTTCTTATTTGATGACCTTTTACAAGTGCTGCAAAGACAGGAAAATAAAGAGAAATTATTTTGAAGGAGAGAGTTTAGCAAAGGAAAGATGTTTTCTTTTTCTCTGTGCTTTTAAAAAAAATCCTAACAGCTGAAATTTGGTACTTGTGGTTTTGAAGAAGGTTTTGAAGACTAAAATTTCCAAGGCTTCACATTGAACTTTTGTGTGTCTCTGACTTGGCTGCCATCCTACTGTTGGTTCAACTGAGCGTGATCACCACACTTCATGCTGGTGGTTGAAAATAATATGTAACTGGAAAAACACCACCACCACCACCTCAAAATAAACATCTCAGAAATGAAGCATTTTGAAAGTGGAGTATGGGGTAAGATTTTTCTTCACCCTCATGGTAACTTGCAAGGAATGATATTGGTTTTCCATTGGATTTTAAATTTGGGAGACCTTTCCAGGATTCTTCTTAGTTGCTTGGAGTCCAAGAGTCTCATAAGGTCAAAGAAAGTCATTCTAGAAGACGTAGGAGGATGCATGGAACCCAAAAGATCCATTTTACCGTCTTGCTTTATTCCTGCCTGGGAGACATTTTCCAGTTACATTTCTGGGTTGTTTTTAAGCACATAGTTCTTTGTATATTACTGCCCAGACTTTCTAAGTAAGCAGGAAAACCATTTGCTTCAGAAAGAGAATGTTCACAGGATTCTTGCTCTGTGAAAATTCACTTGCAAGTATAAAGTTTGAATCCTGCCTCCTGTTAATAAACCTGCTTCAATGCAAGTAGATCTGTTCACCTTCCCTTCCCTTTGGTTCTTAGTTCACACCCTTCTTAGCTTCTAATTTCAAATCACTTAATTAGGGTGTTAATTAGAACCTAATCAGGTTGCTAATGAAGTAGTTGACAACCTAGATCAATTGAAAGAAGGAAAAAGCATTGGTGGCCTTTTGTTTGGGCTTGGGCAGAAGATGACATTTTCTTTTTAATTACTTTGAAATAGGCTTTGCTGAACGAATCAGGCTGTGTCATTCACGCTTGGCTTTTGGTCATGTTGCCTGCGCCAGCAAGAAACTGCACTGCAGTGCAGGAATACCTTTGGACCTTGGCAGCAAGGTTTTTCTTTCTTCTGTGCCTGATGTTTTCACATCTTACCCTTATGAGAGGACTGTGCTGCCCACTGATTCCCACTCTTGAGCACTAAGCTTTGGAGATAATAGCTATAAATCCCCCCCAAGCTTTATTATTTCACCAGTATGTGTCCTTATAGCATATTTATCTATCTGAAAAAGTAACAATGATCGTTGAAACCAGAGTAGTGTAATGTTTTTTCCCTTTCTGTGCTAATCTGCATTTTGAACTCTAGACACAGGTCTCTGGATTTTAACTCTTTTTTTAAAATAGAAATTACAACAGTGGGCATATTCTTCCACGGTAGACATTACACAATGCAACACGAAGTCAATTTCTGGGTTTCAGTCATTTTACACAGTTTGTGAGGGTTATGGTGAAATTACCCCTGCCTGCAAATAGAACAGAAGGAAGCGACCAGATGATAAGAACTGGACCATGAGATAGAAAGGAAGATGGGAGTGGAGGGAACCTGGGATCTGAGGGCAGCGAATGCTTTAAAGTACCAGGTAGTAGTACATGTGTATAGGAGTAATTTAACAAAATCCTTTAAAAATACACACCAAGTACCTATTGTGTGTTGGGGACTGTGCTGAGTGTGGGTTACACAGAGTCGTGAGGAAAACATGACTCTTAGGAAGACAGGCCATAAACAAATGTTGTAAACAAATGAAAGAGGGCACAGTGCTGCAGAAGATAAATCTTGGACTCTGCAGGCACGGCCTGCACTGACTGCAGACTTCTCAGGGAATGAAGTAGCAGCTGAGAAGTGAAGGTCAAGTAAGAGGTGACTGGGAAAGGGGGTGGTGCTGGCCTAGCACATGGGATGGGATGTGGGTGCGAGGGAGGAGCTGGATCGTTCCTGAAACTGAGAAAAGTCCCCTGCGCTGGAGCAGGGAGGAGGGAAGAATCGCATGAGCTGAGCCTGGAGAGGTGCCCAGCCATCCATAGCCTTTTAGTCATTCAAGGATTTTAGACCGGAAGTGAAAGGAGATGCATAAAATGACTTTAAGGAGGGAATTCTTACGATTAGATCTGTGAATTCCAAAGTATCCCAGCAGCCATGTATGGAAAGGATTGTTAGAGGCGTGGGTGGGAGACAGAGGATCATAAAGAGGCTTTTATTGTCACCCAAGTGAGAGTCAAAAAGTAGCCCGAACTGGGGTGCCGATGTCGGGGATGGGGTGAGGTGTGTGGATTTGAGAGAGCTTTAGAAGATAGAACAGACAATAATTTATAGCTACTGGAATGTCGGGAGTGTGGAAAGAGGAGTCAGGAGTAGTTCCTAAGGATATGGCTTTAGGAAACTGATTTTCTGGTGAACCTATTTGCTGAAAGTAGCAGTAGGGGTGAGGGGAGAGGAGAGACTGGGGGTTGGGAGGAGCAGGGTACAAGTGCTGGTTGCATTTAGTGTAAGGCAGCAAGTGGTGATGTCACAGAGGGCAGTGGGATGGATGGACCTAGAGCCCCTAGAAGGGATGAAAATGCTGGCCAAGCAGCTGGCCTATAAACCCAGGTCTTCATGAAGGTCCTCCAGGAAGAAGGCTTGACCCACAGCAGAGCCGGAAGGAGTTCCAACATTTAATGGTGTCTTAGAAGAGGACGAATCAGGAATCAGCCAAGCAAATCAAGACACTGCTGCCAGAGACCAGAGGAGAAACCTGGAAAAGACTCTCTGTCTCTGTGTCTCTGTCTCTCTGTCTTTCTATCTCTCTGTCTCTGTCTCTCTCTGTACCCTCCCCCCCCCGTGTGTGTGTGTGTGTGTGTGTGTGTGTGTGTGATGTTTTTCATATGTAAAGATTTTAAATTGGGGGCTTTTTTCCATATTGGAGATCTTACCCAAGGCCCTCACATATACCACATGAACACTTTACCACTGAGCTACACTCCCAGCCCAAGGCTCCTGCAGAGGATGCTTGGCGAGGTGACCCATGGGTGTGAGGCCCGGCTCACAGTCTTCCTGTCGTTCTTCTCCTTCCTTCACCATACCTCCCCAAGCCTGGAAGGACACTGGGACAGCCCTGCCCTAGACAAAGCCATCTGGCCTAAGTGCAGGGCTCCCCTGCAGTAGAAGGACCTCGGATTCTGTTCTAAGCTGCCAACCACAGTGCCCCCATGAACCAGCAAGAGGCTTGGCTCGTTTGTGCCTAGAGATTGCTTCTGGACCACCCTAGGTTAGAAAGTGTCTGGAAGCCATTTGTGACAGCACTGCCTACCCCTGCCCTGCTCTGTCAGTGCTTCATGATTTTTGCATCCTCAGTTTAGACATTAATTTCATGAGCTTTGCATGAAATTGATCCAAATTGATCCTGCCTCCCAGGGCTGCTTTTCCCCTTAAATGCACGTATTGTCCTCATCACACTCCTGAGCGATCTATTTACAAACCCTCCTCCCCCGCTAGAGTTTCTCAAGGGCAGAAGCCAGGTCTTGAAATCTTAAAGCCAGGATGATGCCTGACACAGTGGTTTTGTCTCATAAATGTTCGCTGAATTGAATTAAATTCCACTGACTCAAACCTGGAAGGGAACTCAGCCCACGAGGCCTGCTCTCGGACACAAAGGTGAGGTACACTAGCTCAGTATTGGCAGAGCTGTTTCTGGAATCCTGACTCCTGCTTTCCAGTGCAGTTTTCTTAGCAGGCTGTTTTCAGGGCTCAAAAGCCCCAAAGCAGAGCTCACTGCACTGAATAAATATGTAAATGTTCCTCTGCTAGCTGTAGGTGGCTCTCGCTGGTTTAAATGGTGCTATCTCAGTATCACCCACCAGGCCCACGGCCTACAGTGACTTTCTTTGGAGCCATTTTTTCCTAAGTACAAGTGTGACTCTCTCTCCTACTTGGCCTCACCACCTGTCATGGTTCTGGCTCCTTCATGATTCTCTGTCACTTTTAATTTTTACCTTCAAAAAGGGAAGCTTCTCACATTTTCCTAGTGCAAATACTTAGTTTGTTTTTAATCTCCTCTCACTGGATTTGCCCCAAGGGTAGTTCCAATATAAAGGCTCTAGGGAGTTTCTTTGTGTGGGGGAGGAAATTCCTTGGGGAGATGGTAAAATTGGCCTTTCTGCCTGGGAGACAGAATAGTGGTTCTTTGTTTGGAGGACTAGTTGGAGAGGGAGTCTAAAGAGCCGTCCTCCACGATAAAAGCCACAAATACTTCTCTTTTTGTTGGTTATACCAGTACTGTGACCATTGATGTAGAAGGTATAGGTGGAAGGGTTGAGAGTCTGTCTGCTCACTTGGCCTTCCGCTTATCATTTTCTTACATCAGTTGTTGGTTTCCCTTTGTATTTTCTCCCCTCAAACTGTGCCACCTCCCAGCTCTGGGACAAGAGTCATCAGCCTACTGATGTGGTGGAGGCAATAGAGAAAACAGTATGATTGATCCATCTATCCACCATTTTCACAGAAGTGAGTGTCTGGTATAATTAATGGTTTGCTGCTCTAATCATCATCATTGTCAATATCTCTATTGTGATGCTTATTGATGAGATGCCTCTTTGAAAGATAGATTCTTGGGTGATAAGTAGTTTCTTGTAGCTGAACACATCCAATGAAAGAAGCCTGGATTGCTGTATGTATTTTGCTTGTTTCATGTTTTAAAAAATATGTATTAACCTGTCAAAATAAAAAGAAAAAAATGTTTAACCAACGGGGGCCTCTGGACTAATTGAGTCTGGATTCTGTAGCTACTGGGGTATCCTTGGCAACTGTTTGGGCGAGAGCTGAGCTTCCCAGGGCTCTGCTTGCAGATGGAGGACACAGAAAGGTTAGACTTCCAAAGCTCTTTGTGTCTGTCAGCTCCTGTCTGTAGGCTGTATGTGCTCTTTAGAGAGCCTTTTGAATTACAAGGAAGGTGTGGGTGGCCAGATTCCTTCTCTTGAATAGCAATATGATACCTTTTAAACTAATGCCTGGCCTTGATTAAATAGCTCTCTGGTTAAGTAGTGGTAGATAACATAGTATCTTATCCCTAGTTTAAGAGCAACCTTAAGAGCTTTCTCTGTCTTTGTATCTTTATGCTGGCAGCTGTCACTTTTCTATTCATAGGCCTTCCCTGGCTGAGCTGAGTTCTGCTACTTGAGTTAGGCCATTAGTAACACTGACTACACTGACTAGGCTCCTCTACCTTTTTTCCAGGACTGAGCATTCACTGAATTTGAGTGTATGTTTCAGCATAACCTAGGAGCACTTGACTTATATCCTAAGGAAATAATTAGAAATACCAAATAGCTAAAGAAAATTATGTCAGTATAACAGGAAAACTCTGGAAACACCTGAAATGGCCAGCAAAATGAGACATGAGTGAGTATAACCGTAAGATGAGATTTTTACATAGTCACTAAAATTGTATTTGTGAGCAGTTTTTAAAGGAAGAAGTGAGAAAATGTTAAAGTAGGACAAAAAATTGTGCATTGAGCTTGATCTTGCCTTAAACCAAAAAAGATATACAGATGAAACGATGAAAGGAAAATTACCAAGCTGATGAGTGTACCAAACTTGTCACTCGGATGTGGAACTATAAGCAATGTTTATTTTATTCCTTATATTTTCCTATATTTTCTAAGTTTTCACGGTACACATAAATTCCTTTAGTTTACATAGAAGTGTTATTTAACAGAAGCAAAGACGAAAATCTTGTAGATTCAGAAAGGTGATAGTGGTAAAACCTTTGAATTAGAAGTTGGTTTTGAGTGGCAGCTGTTGGAGATTAGTGTTTAGCACTTATATAACACACCGTGGGAGGTTTCCGAGGCACTTTCTAGCACCTGAGCTGGTTTTCATGCCTTCCCTGCGTGGCAGACAGCAGGAATCGTAATGATTTCATGGGTAGGAAAAGGGGGTGGGGCATGGAATGAACCCTGCACGTTGTGTCTGTGATGTTTCAGACTGTGAAATTGGGCCAGCATGGGAGCATGGTGGCCCTGTTCTTCATCCATCCATTTAGGATGGACAGCGCGTTTAGGAATAGTGGATCATCCACTCACTCGCAAAGAGGAAACAGGTAGGCTAGCACACCAGCAGGCTATTTGCAAAGCAATGGAAGATGTTTTAAAGGAGATTTTTGGTTCAATATATAGCAATATTCCTGCCAAGGACTAAAAAGGGAAGAAGCCCCTGGGCTATTATCGCACATTGGACTGGAGACAGGGAAGGTTGGTGGAATGCTGGTAGTCAGCAGAGGTGAACCAAACTGAGCTTGCATTTTCTGCCTGACCAGGGTGCCTGGTACTCTTCTTGCCCCCTGTGGAAAATTATTGGAGCTCTACTTTTAAAAAAACCTCCACCTGTTTTCTGTTTCTGTGCTACTTACGCAGTGTCTCTAGCACACCCAGCCCAATCTGTGATAACTTTTAAATTGAGGATTCAGGGATAATCCCCTTACAAGAATAAAAGAATTCTAAGCTTGTCTCCCTCCCAGTTTTCTGATGTGGTTTTCAAGATGGCCACAGTCCAGATTCAGAGGAGGAAAACGTACATATTTGCCACAGTCACCATCTCTGTTATTTTTATCAGTGCTTAACTGAGGCTGAGTTTTTTATTCCCATAGTACCGGAGAGTTTGCAGGGATTCAAGAAAGGCAAGTATCAATGTGATGATGTCACATTTAGAGTAAAATAGATAGCTCGATTTGTATGGAAGTTTTCCCTTTGGCTAGTTGACCTCTCATTTCTTCAAGTGTAAACAGAAGGTAATAAGAATGATGTAGTATAATTATGCTAATCAGGGTAATATACGCCATAGTAAAAAGTCAGGGAATAACAACTGTTTAGCACAGTGAAAATTTATTTTATTTTATTTTATTTTATTGCTATGAGCATCATCTGGATCCTCCTCCATCTGACCCTGGGATCTAAATGTCTTGCATCTAATGTTGCATCATCTTAACATATGCCACTGAGGCAGGGAAGTGAGTGCTAAGTAAGCCATGCACTCGCTCTTATTATGTCCAGCAATGATGTTTGTCAGCTTTACTAATATTTCATTGACTCAAACGAGTCACGTGGATTTGCTTAACTGCAAAGAGATGAGAAGTTTAGGAATATATGTGGGCTAAGAAGTTACCCCTACATATCTCTGCCACCTTATAACATTGTGAACGTCCCGTGTGGTAGGCGCCTCCTTATCTGGCTGATCTTATTTACATTTGTCAGCTTTCCATCGCTGTCACTGAGTACCTGAAAAAAATCACTCAAGGGAGGAAAGATTTATTTTGGCTCATGATTGCAGAGGTTTCAGTCCATGGTTGCCTGCCTGCATTTCTCTGGGCCTGAGGTGAAGCAGAACGTGGTGGTGGGAATGCATAACAAAGGAGGCTGCTCACCTCATGGTGGCCAGAAAGCAAAGAGATAGAGATAAGGATAGACAGATAGAGACAGAGGGAGAAGTCCAGGGACAAAATATACCCTTCAGATATACACCTCCAGTAACCTATCTTTTCCAGCTAGGTCCTACCTCATAAAGTGTCCACCACCTCCTGGTGGCACCCCAGCTGGGGACAAGCCTTCAACACCAGTCTTTGGGGGAAGCTCTCAGATCTAAACCTCAACACCACTTAATCACAATCTTAAAAGTAGTGATGAATATCTCCATTATACAGATGACAAAAGCAAGGTTAGGTAACTTGCCAGTGTCTCATAGCTACTAAGTAACGGGGTCAGGATTGAAGCCAAATTGTCTGGCTATCGTGCCTGAGTTCTCAACCGCTGCATCTGTTGCCTCTCTAATAATACCTCTCTTGGAGGGGTTTCTATAAAATTATAGGCAATGTAAAAATCCTTGATAGGCAGTGTCTGGCATATAATAGTTACTCGCAAATGGCAGCTATTTCTATTCTTACTGTTGTTGGCTACCTCAAATCCTTTCTGACTCAAGGCAGAGTATAAATAGATGATGATGCGATAAAGCTTTATTAAAAGGTGTCTTTTGTCCTGGCATCTGTGGTTGTAAGGAATGTTTTAATATAACCTTGTAGAGAAGTATCAAGTAATTACCCTGATCCTGAAGTATTTCAGCAAGTCATGCCCGTTCTTACCCTGTAATGGCATGAAAGTGAAGTCTACATTTTAATTACTGGCCTGCCACGTCTCATTACTGGTATCTGCAGAACTGCTCAGAGTAAAACCTAAGGACACAACAGTAGTTTATTTTGTATTTGTTTTAATTAAACATTAGCACCAATCTCAACTTGTTCCGTAGGTAGTTAAAGCAAAACTACTGTGCAGTAAAGCAAACCTGTTCGGAGAGCCAAAAACACATCCAGTCTCCGAGCGACTCCCCTGTATCTCTCCTGCTGTGAATTAATGGATGTCACTCCTCCTTCTCAGGAGGACTCAGCAGCTAGAGGCTGCCCGAGGTGTGGGTGAGCGAGCAGGCACCCCGCCCTGAAAAGGGGAGCAGGTTGGGATTCTCCAGATGTGCACAGACCAGTGAAGGATGTCACTGAGTTTGTGGAAGGAATGGGGAACTTAATGGCGTGCACAAATCTGTGTGATTAGGGTGGTTAGTGCCATTTCTTCTTTTCAGGTCAGAGATGGGAGGCGAACGCTTGTACTTGAGACATGTTTACTTCTTCTTACACTGGGAATTGGGGGAGGGATGTTGAGAATCAGGCATGGCTTCTTTTTACTTAGTACTTTTTCAGGGATCCATCTAGTGCTAAGGATTGAACCCAGGGTCTTGTGTATGCTAGGTAAGGTCTTTACTACTGAACTATACTTCCAGCCCAACAAATTCAATTTCCGCAATAGATAGCAGTTCAATGGCACTGAAAAAGATGTACTCCTAGGCATCTCTCACTCACTAAAGTGTCCAGGGTAAGCAAGATGCTATGCTCAGGAATAAACCAGGATCAAAAATAATGGAGTTGCTGCCCCAGTCAAACCACACGCAAATAGGTAAACAAGAAGCCATGTCACACCAGTCTTCAAAAGTGCTAGCAAGAGGCGCCTAGAGGAGAGCAGAGGGGGCATTTAATTCTGAGCTGA
This sequence comes from Dolichotis patagonum, assembly GCA_004027295.1. Taxonomy (NCBI): domain Eukaryota; kingdom Metazoa; phylum Chordata; class Mammalia; order Rodentia; family Caviidae; genus Dolichotis; species Dolichotis patagonum. The sequence continues at coordinate 68,981 of PVJX010006889.1, forward strand.
ATCATGCATGTGGATGCCTCACGATTCATGTGTTCTAATCAGAACCCTATGTATTTACTGTTCTGTGAACTAAATAACTCAACGTTGTATGACTCCCACTACTATTTTATTTTTTAACTAAATGTCATTTTGAAGGATCCTTGGATTAGATTTTGACAGTTTTAGTATTGGAAATGATGTCCGCCAGCTATTGGCTAAAAATTTGGCAGGTCTTTAATAAAAAGGAAAATTTTATAAGATAACATATACTTGATGATTATAATGATACAAAATGCCTATCTATGGGGCAAGCATCTGGACGGTAATATGCATGGTAAAGGTAGTTATCTTATAGTGGCAAGATTATAAATTAATTTTCTATGAAATATGTTTTCAATATTGTATCACCTCTGATTTATTTTTATTTTTATCTTTTGGAGACAGGGTCTCACTATGCAGTTCAGGCTGGTCTTGAACTCACTATGTAGCCCAGGCTGGCCTCAAACTCATGGTGATTCTCTTGCCTCAGCCTCCCAAGTGCTGGAATTACAGGTGTGAATCACCATGCCTAGCTTTACCTCTGATTTAAAGAGAGAAAAAATAGCTATTCTGTTATAGTCCAAGCATTAAATTTTAAAAATCAATTAGAAAAGCATCAGGGGTGAGGTTTAGAAAGGGAATCTTTAAAGTAACTCAAGGCTAGCCACATTTCATGGAACTGACCTTTGGAAATGGGGTTTAAAACAAAAGTACAATTTTAGGGAAATACAAGAAGCATTTTGGAAGTCAGTATATCTGGAACATTAGGGATTGTCTATTGAAATTTTTCAAACATTAGAGAAAAACTAAGAACACACTAAATTTCAGAAAGAAAAATTCACCCATAATCAAATGCCACAAATCAAACCATCTTCTTACTTCTTCCTTACACTCTAACATTTACGTATCTACATACAAAAATTTAACCTGGCTTTAGATATTTCACTCCATTTCTTTACCTCCACAAAACCATATAGGTGCTTTTAACCAATACTGTATTATTTCAAATACTCAAGAAATGGTTTGCTGACTGCATTTTAAAACGTGATTATTCTGGAACTTTGTTGACTTGAATTATTTGGCCTTTTCTAAAAAGAAAAATCAAGATTATAGCTAAAAGGAAAGGGATGTCAGTCTTATCATCTTTGACTTGAACAAGGATGAGAAAACATGGGCACAGAGGAGCAGGACTGCCACCCTTGGGGACATGTGGCAGAGATGCTACAGTGCAGAGGCCTGTGTTCTTTCTGATGCTTCCAAGCCTCTGATTCTATAAGGTTGATCCTCTAGGCGGAAGAGGGTCCAGAGGTCCAACCCAACCTGGGTTAGAATCCTCCAGGCCCTTGTCCTGGTGACACAGGCACTTATGTGGCGTGTAGCAGTGCTGTGGCATTTGGATCTAGGGCTTGCCTCCAGGAACCTACTGCTCTGAGTTTAACTTAGATTTGCCCTTTTAAAACCAAATTGCTTTTTGAAGTTTAAGCTCCTTACCATTTCCTGTTCTGCTCTAATTTAACCTGCAGAGCCTGACTGTACCATACTGGCCTGGTCAGGCTCCTGGGCTGCACACCTCCTGTGCTTGGCCAAGTGGAACCCTGAACACACAGCCCTGGGACTGCTTGGGGGCCTGGCCTGCTGCGGTTGGGGGCACAGTGCCATCTAGTGGAAAGAAGAAAAACACTCCTCATGTACCCTTTTTTTTTTTAATTGGTGGAAAACCATTGAAATGGACTGAGTCTACTGTCCTCGTTTAATACTCAACAAATTCAGAGATGGAAATGGATTTCTTGGATGCCACACAGCTAATCGTTATCTGCACTGATGACACAGAACCTCATGATTTGAGGCTTGGTTTATCGCTCTTGGCACTATACCTTAGTAAAGAAACAGGAGGTGAAAAGTTTATGAAGTTGGTTGATTGGCATTTGAGACATGCTGGAGCTGGTGAATGAAGAAGAGATGGCAGATATCAACGGGCCTGTAGAATGCCTTGACTTGCTCTGAGTGAGGGGTGCAGGGCTGGAGCAAGTTCAGTTGCCCACTCCTCACCCCATCTGTGCTATGTCTAAGCACAAGATAGGCCCGTGTGAAAGCCACTGGGTAGGGAATCAGAAGATGCCACGGAGCTGTCCTTGTGCCTGAAGGTAGAGAAGGGAAAGAGTATGAGGACCACTAGCCCAGTCTTTCCCTTTTACTCTTCCTGCCTACGGAAAACACAGCCTCCAGTCTCAGTCCCACCTCCTCCCGCTTCTCAGAAATTCCTGAAATCCTGAGTTTCCACTCCCCACATGCATAGTTGCCCAGATCTCAGACAAGGAGTGGGGACAGCATCCTTGTTTTCTGCTCTCTAGAGACTGCATGATCTTGAACGAGCCAGACTGCCACAAGGAAAGCGCGGTACTTGGCCTTTTCAGGCAATGTGCGGCTAAGAGGCACACGCATACACCAAGTAGACCAGTGCCCGCTGCTGAGAGGGGGAAATGCACACTACATTATTCAGTGTCAGCTTGAGGAACGGAGGGAAAGGTTAAAGCCAATGCTTAGCACCATTCCTTCAAAATATAATCTGAAATGTTGACTTGAAACATAAGGCTGAGTTTCTGGACCAATCTTAGTCTGGCTACCCGTGGCTACACTAAAACAACAAAAGGCCCGCTCAGCCGTATTCTCTGCCCTTGACTCCTGGAGCCTTCATCTCAGCAGGAAGGCTGGGCCCATCTTGCTTTAAATCAAGGACTGCTTGCAGTGTGCAAACCTGTGGATGTGAACGGAAGGACGCCCTGTGAGCCTTTCAACTGAACTCTTTTGATTTCATTTTTTTTTTTTTAAGAAAGAAAACTGCTTAGACTTCTGGAAAATTTTAATGCTCTTTGTTTTTCTACCTCTGAAAATCTGACTCAGGGACTTTTGTGGTCTGGATGTCCTAAAGTGTCTTAAGATTTGACCAAATTGTCAATGCCTTGAACCCTGGCTGCATCATACTGTAGCATCTCATAGCCTGGTTTTCCCCAAGCGAGATTTTTCTCTAGGTTCTCCAGACAACAGAAACTGCTGCCAGGTAGCCCCATGCAGAAAGCCCGCCCCAGCCAGGTTTTGTTTCACCCATTCAGTGGCCGCTCCATAGTTACCGGCCTGCTCTCCAAGCGTCATTCTCCGCCAGTGTGCTTGGTTAACTGGCTTTTGATGCAGCGTCTGGGGACTGTTGACAGGCAGGCACCTAGATAATTCTGTGCATCCTGGAAAAAGAGTCGGAAGGAATACTTTCATGGTGCGGGCTGTCTTTCCCCACAGGAACACTCTTATAATTGAGGCACATGTGTGACCAAGGACCTGGCACTAAATGTATCACAGCGGTCTCCAGCAGCGTGTCATAAAAGCCAGCGTGTCCTGAAATCTCTGTGATCATTCATCAGAACTCTTACCAGCCTTTTTCTCTGGAGTCTGGCTGGGCCCTGGGCTTGTTACTCAGTGTCTTGAACCGAGCTGAGCTGTCTCTCCCCGGCCGCACCTGCCAGAGCCCCTCCTTGCTTGTCCCGGCCTTGATCTTGAGGCTGTTGGCCCTGTACTTGTCCCATATCGGCTGGTTTTTTTCTTTTCTCCACCACATACCCTTTACTTACGTGACCTTTGGACAAGTCACAGTTTCACATGCTGTCCTATCACACAGCCCCCACACTGACAGAATTTGCACTGTGGTGAGCAGCCAGCTGGGTCGCCATAGCAGCACCTCTCCCTGCACCCTGAAACCCAGACTGTGATCAGCACGTAAAGCGAACCTCCAGTGAACACCTACAGGTGGAAGCCCTAAAATCACCCAAATATACTCTCATCCCACTAGGCCTTAAGGGGAAAAAAGGGAGTTACATAGATGCATTCATCTGAAAAAGGTATCGACTGAGTTCTTTCTGTGTGGCAGGTACTTTCCAAGGCACTCAAGATGTAGCTATGCATAAAACCGACAAAAATTCCTGCCCCTTGGGAGCTCTAGCGGGGAAGCCATCAATGGCATTTGTGTAATGGGTGGAAAGAGCACTGGGTGAGGAGTCAGGAAGTCGGAGAAGCTCATCCAGACATCTCCACTAACTGATTAAGTTGCTTCTCCCCCTCTGATCCAATCTGTGAATCTGAAGGTTGAAAAGATCAGTCTTGGTCACGTGGGAAGACTCAGCTGAGACCACAGAGGATACTTGGGTTTGTGCCCCTCCTATACTATAAACCCTTCACTTCTCAGCCGAGAGAGTAGAGCCCCAGCTTTTCCCAAAAAGGAGTATTGAAGCCAGCTCCCCTGTCTGCCCTCACAACTCTTTTCTGCTTTGATTATTTTTTGGTCTTACGAAAGAAAGAAGGGAGAACCCTTCTTTCTCAAGGTAACCTGCCTGCTTTTCCTCTTTTTCCCTAATAGCCTCTCTTTCCCATTTCTATGGGTTTACAAGGATTTTGCAAGGACAGCTAAATGATCCATTCTTCAGAGTGACTTTTGTGGGTGGGATCCCTTTTTAGGTCCCTGTGATACCTTTGGGGGACATCTGGTCTCTTGCGCATGCTCGAGACATTGGTGGGGAGATCACAGGGAGGGACTCAGTATAGTTGGTGCAACAGAACCACTGGAAACCAATTAACAGGCTGAAAAACCAGAAAAAGGATAGTGGCCAAAGAACAGGCCCCCTGTGGTAGACAATTACCAGTGTGGGCAGGGACAGTGATGTAGGTCAGCTCTCAGCCAGGAAATAGTTTTACAAGTGCAAAATGTGAATTTCTCCTGGAAGCAGAATCCAAGTAAAGGGTTTTTTTGGTCTATATTTGGGCAGATGACCACCTGGTCACCCTGAAACTCCCCTTGTTTTCTGAGACAGCTGGCCTCATCTTGGCTGCTATCTCTCTTCTAAAAAAAAAAAATAGCTCAGGGCCTTTCTAACTTTGACCTTCTTGGTGATGACCATGAGGGAGAAAACCAGTTTTTCCCTTGTGGGCTGGGTCTGGGCTCCAGATAGTATGCTGGCATTGTACTCCCACTATTTGAGGATATATATATTATATATGATATATGATATATGATATATGATATATGATATATGATATATGATATATGATATATGATATATGATATATGATATATGATATATGATATATGACATATGACATATGATATATTATATATTATATATTATATATTATATATTATATATTATATATTATATATTATATATTATATATTATATATTATATATTATATATTATATATTATATATTATATATTATATATTATATATTATATATTATATATTATATATTATATCGTATATCATATATTACATATTATATTATATATATATCAATAAATTCAATAGCTTCTTTTTTGTTTGGTGGTTTTTGAGAGCACACCTTTGAGTATCTATAGTACTTGTAGAGATGTTCACCAGGTTTAGACCTGGTAGAAATCTGAGACTAACACCAACAACTAGATTTTATTTTGGCAGGGATTTGGGTTTCAGATCTGGTTGGTTATGAAATCAAGCCCCACACATCCTTCAATGTTCACATCTAGGGCTCTGGGCCCTAAGAGCTACCATGATGTTTAGCCTCCTGGCTTGGCATGG